>JANHAO010028742.1:0-10538 GCA_026873985.1 Saraca asoca
AAATCACTCCCTAAACAAAAAAGTGAACATCCAAAGTTAAAATACGTGAGAAAAATAGAATTTCCAGAAAACATTTTTAAACCAGTAGAAGATCTTTGAGATCACTAAACCATGACAATACCTTAAATAAACTGATTATTATATGAAATATTTTCTTGGTGGGATTGAAGCTGGCGTCGGAAAAGGATTGAAGGAAAAGAAGCCAAAGGTGAGGAGAGTTGCCGAAAAAATTTGCTGGGGAAAGTTGGAAGAGGAAAGTCGGGCAGGGTAGCTGGGAAAAAGGAAGAGAGAGAGATAAAAATATCTGAAAAAGGCCAGCGTTTGACCACAAAACGCAGGTAAAATGTAAAATTAGCAGTGCTTGCTTATCAAGCACTGGTAAAAGTATTGAATTGCCAGCATTTCCCAAACAAACGCTAGTAAACTTTAATTTTACCCAGCATTTATATAAATGTTGTCTACTTAATGCTGGGAATTTAAAAAATAATTTTTGTGCCAGCGTTTGCCACAAACGCTAGTAAAATCCAAAAATTTTGGAGTGCAAACCGCCCCTTTTTTTGTAGTGTTACCATAAATGATTGTTCAAGGTTAAAACATAACCTTACATTACGTTATCATATTTAAGTTCAAGTAGACATAATTACTAGAACTTTCATATAAATCACAATGTCTTTACTTCCTTGCCAAACATGACCTACAAAGAGCTAAAGCATAGATTTATATTCATCATATTATTTACTCCAAGTAGTTTTCAATTTATAAACTATGTCACCTTAATAACCAAGTTTAATTTAGTGGTTCATGGTGCGATGCCCGATTCCTAATTAACATTTAATTATATCCGCTATTCTAACAATTTAAGACAAACAGCTACACCATTCAATTACATAAACCACTTCACTATTATGACAATTTCTGCACTAACTAATCTATTTTAAGGCATTGAGACCGAACCAATCCTTTATTTAGCCATAGCATGTTTTATGTAAGGAAAGAAATCTTATGTAATTATAGACATTTCTCAAGGGATGGCATTTTGCTTACACTTTAATCTTATATCAAAATCTATGACATAATCTGAAAATATTGGCACTTTGCATATCATCGAATCAAACCAGAAAATCATACAGCAACATGTATGAATATAATCGGCTTAATTTAGAAGCCCGCAACAGAACTCAAATTAGCCATTTAACACAAAAGTTATAGTTTAATATTTATGGGAGTTAATATAGTGTGAATAGAACAGTATAATAATTTTATAATCCATCACAACTCAAAAACGTACATACAGCGTAACGATGAACTTAACAACTTCATAAGCATAGCAACACATAATTTAAGCGCAACAAGAGTAGCACATACTTGAGCAAGTATAATTCACTAATAATTACCAAAAATCTAGAAACAACCAACACGTCTTCATTGGTTAAGGAGTAGACATGGTCCAAAGCACCTAGTTTCAAAGAACAGTATTAACAAATGTTAATTACTATCATATTCCATACAAAAACTAAGTACAAGACCAGAAGTACATATCACTGTTGCCTTTTCCAAACAGTATAATATTGAATTAAAGCTTATATAGTTAGAAACATATTGCTATAAAAGCAATTCACTTACACTTGTGTTAGAAGCTTTTATTCTATTCATGCACATTTACTGGTTCTACCATTCATGAAGGACCGGAACCACACTTGCTTATAATTGCCAAACTACTTACGTGCACCATGTACATAATTAAGTATTAGACACAAAAACCATATGCTATGCATGTCTAGCTTACTATTAACCACTTAAAAATTGTTAGTTTAAGAATAAATGCAACCAACGCATAGTAATTGAAGGATGGACACTCCAAACTAACACTCATGTAAACTAGTATACAAGGAAGTTTAATACAGCCTCACATCACAACAACACCATAAAAACAACGTAGTTTATCGGCTACAAACTCTAGGTCACAGTTTGCACCATAATCCATATTGTTTCAGTCTAAAATTCTCCAAATAGCAAAGTTATCTGCATTATGTTAAAAATCTATAATTTGAATTGTCCATTTTTTATATTATTATTAAAGTTTAATGTTAAAATGAATTATTAGGCCCTTTTGTGGAATTATATGTTAGGCTTTTATGGTTCTAAACCTAGACTATAGACATTGGGTGATTCCTACGATGGATAGAATTTTGGCCTAGATGTTATATTAAAATAATATGTCCCTACTCTATGTTGCTAGTCAGAGACAAGTTTCTTCCACCAGAAAGTTATTAAGTCTTCCCCAAAATTGAAAATACTAGGGATTGCTAGATGAAGGATTCTGTCAACTGCTCAAATCAGCCTGATGGAAAATATTTCTAACTCTAGGTAAAGCTTATTATTAGTTTCATCTTGTTTCTAATATGCAATTCAAACATGCCACCATATCAACATAATTCTAGTGTATATTTTCAAATTCATATTTCGTTTCATTAATTAGTATTAGAGCCTGAAATTATACAATATAATTGTTTGAAATTGTGGATCATTAGCAAAACTTGCTAATATAGGGTTATATGGTATTGATGATTCAGTAATGTTATGAGTTTAAAATTTTCATAGCCTCAAAGTATTAGAATTTATAGATTATAGATTAATGTTTTCTGATATCATCATATGTTGAATTACACTAATTGTGAATTCAGTGCCTAAATGTTTTTAGATTAAATCTGTAGGCATGAACTTGAATAGCAATAGAACTCACCCATCAATTTAAGGAATGATTTTGATTTGGTGTTCTGAATTAAAAAAAAATAGGAAATTTGCCTAGAATTTGAGCAAAGGGGACCGATGCTTTTACTTCAAATTGGAGCAATATTTAATGTTTTTTTCCTTCTTTTTCAACATATCAATTTGAAGAAAAAAAATGGCTTGAATTAACCCTGATGCAAGCTTTTTCCCATAAATATTTTTTCAAGTGCTGAAACATAATACATTCAAAGTCAAACTTTTTGGGCAATTTCTTAAAAAAAATTTGGGAGCATTAACTAAGATTAATTCCCATAAGTAAAATGCATAAATTAATTTTGCTGAAATGGTTTAAAATTAAAAACTATTTTGGAGCCAAGAAATTGTGACATTTTTATTAGATTAAAAAATTCAATTTTTTCTCAAATTGATGGGTGGGTAAGTAAGAAAAATAAATTCTAATGTAATAGTGCAAAAAAATTGCATGAAAATGGTTAAAATTTTACAAAATTAAATCAAGTCAAATCCAAACAAAAGACCTATTTTTAGTTAAACGAATAGAGAAGATGAAGATTTGTGCTATGGCAAAAAAAAAAAAAAAAATACCCTCACATAGACAATTGAGCTACACATCTTCCTTATGTTTTTATTATTGTTTTGCTTATTACAATACTTTTGCAAGACATTTTTTTATGTTTTTTTAGAATTAATTTTGAGAAATTTAAAATTATTATATTAAATTTTCCCATTTTATTAAGAGTTATTTGTAGAAGTTATTAGTAACTCATATTATGCCATTAAATTTGGTGTAATTATGTACTCGCCTATCATTGGACTAGTTATATAAAATTTTGTTAAAAATAAAATTATTTAATGTAGTACTGGGAAAGTGTTGCATTATTAATACTACATGCCCTTTTGGTATAATATTATTCATATAACTTATTGGCGATAATATGAATGTTTAGAATCTTAAACACCTTATCCGAATTAGATTTTGGAAATGTAGTATTTAATTCTTGTGTTATATTATAAGATTTTAAACACCCCTTCAATATTTTCTCATGGTATAATACTATGTAAAATTGTATAGTCAATATCTATAAGGAAAATATAAGCATAATTAAAGTATTACATGCGTTAATGTTAATAAATTTTCCTTAGCTACTTTGCCTATGCAATTAACTTCTATAAAGAAGCTGAATAGGACAAACTATGAGGACTAAGTTGAATCTTTAAACTTGTATCTGGTGGTCACCAATTTGGATTTGGCACTTAGGGAAGAGAAACTTGTCATTGATGCAAACTCAAGTGCTGAATTGAAAGTGACCAAGCATGAAAATAGGCTTATTCAAACCATACATATGCATGATGGTCATGAAGTACACTGTAAACAAGACCATCAGATAAAGCATTCATGAATTCCATAATGCAAATACCTTTCTCGACTTAATTGCAGAAAAATTTGTAAAATTTGATAAAGTAGAGCAAGGTCACTATCTCTCACCACTAGAAAAGACAATGTATAATGATGTTAATGGAGTGCAGGAGCACATTTTAAAACCAATTAACTATTATAACAAGCTAAAAAGTATGAATGTTGATCTGGATGACAAACTTTTTTATCTGATGTGTGATGGAGTCTCTGTATGCTTAATTTAATGTATTGACTACTTCATACAATACCCATAAGGGTGAATGGAATATTAATAAGTTGATATCTATTGTGACTTAGGCAGAAAAGGACATGAGAAAGGAAAAGGTTTATATTGCAAATTTTGTTTCTCATGATTCAACTTCAGAACAAGGAAACAAAGGGCATCAATGGGATAGAAAAGGGAAATCCACTTGTGATAGGAAAAGGGTGAAATGAAAGATAATCATCACAAACCTAAAAAAGCTCAGTTCAAAGAAAATTGCAGATTCGATTCAGACTGCAAATTTTGTTTCTCATGGTTCAACTTCAAAACAGGGAAACAAAGGGCATCAATGGTATAGAAAATGGAAATCCATTCATGACAAGAAAAAGGGTGAAATGAAAGATAATCGTCACAAGCCTAAAAAGACTTAGTTCAAAGGAAATTATAGATTTTGCAAGAAATATGGACATAAGGAGGTGGATTATTTCAAGTACAAAAAATGGATTAAGAAAAAAAAGAAAGTAGCCTTCTGACTCTAGTTTGTTTTAAATCAGATGCAATTAATGTACCATCAAATACTTGATGGTTAGATACTAGTGCTATTATTTATGTGTCTAATTCCTTACAGGCAATGAGAAACTTGAGGAGGTCAAGTGAAAGGGAGTTTATTGTTTAACTTAGAAGTGGCAACAAAGTACAAGTGGAGCATATAGGAGATATTTCTTTATGTTTTGTCTTCCAGTCATGTATTAGAACTAAGGAACATCATTTATATACCTTCCATGAAAAAGAATTTGATTTTGGTTGTTACATTGGACCTTGATGGATATTCTTATTATTTTGGAAATGGAAAGTTTCATTTGTTTTATAATTCATGTGTGGTTAGTTTATGGCACATGCATATAGGACATATTTCCAGAGAGACATTGCAAAGATTGATAAAAGAAGGGGTTGTGCATGATCTAGATTTTTTAGATTTTGACACATTTATAAACTACGTCAAAGGTAAACTCCTTTCTAAAGCTAAAAAGGGGGAAAAGGTTGAAAATATGAAGTGCTAGAATTAATTCACAAGGATATCAATAAGTCTATTATCCTTGCTATTAGGGGTGGTTACAAATACTTCATCACTTTCATAAATGAACACTCTGGATTTCAATGAGCAGAACTACTCACCGAAAAATCCAAATCATTAAATGTTGAAAGTTTTTAAAGTGGTGGTTAAGCTTAAACATGGAAAGAAAATTAAAAGTTTCAACTTTGATAGAAGTGGTGAATACTACAATAGGTATGATAAGATGGGAAGAAACTCAAATCCATTTGCCACATATTTGCAAGAGTGTAGCATTGAAGCTAGTTACACAATGCCTAGAACACCTGAACAAAATGGTATAATGGAGAAGAAAAACTGGATGCCCATGGACATAGTTAGATGTATGCTTGCTCATTCTTCATTGTTGAAATTATTATAGAGTGATGTTTTAAAGACTGCTACCTACATTTTGAATCAAGTTTCAAGCAAGTCAGTCCTCAAAACTCCTTATGAGTTATTAAATGGTAAAAAGCCTAGTCTGAGGCATTTTCATGTTTGGGGTTGTAAGTTAGAGCTAAAACCTTATATTCCCTTAATAAAGAAACTTGTTTCAAAAGCCATCTCTAGGTTCTTCATAGACTATTGTAGCACCTTAAAAAGTAGCAAATTCTATTGTTTAACTCATACAACCAAAGTAATCAAATTAGATAGAGCCATTTATTTTAAGGATAAGCTAGATAGTAGGAGTCAGGTATTGCTCATCACTAATTTCAAAAAAGAAAGTGTCATAATTCCATTAGTGCCATAGGCTGTAAGATCATCTTCCATCATCCCATAAGTTAATCTAGTGTAACCTATGATAGAAAGATATGGAATCGAAGGAACTAGTTATGGACATTCCCCAAAAGAGATCTAACAAAACATGCAAACCAGTAATTTCAAATGATTATGTGGTTTACTTGTAGGAACATGAATATGATGTTAATGAAAACACTGGTTCCACTACATTTGCCTAGGCCATATCCAATTCTAATTCTTTTGGATGGATTAATGCAATGAAAGAAGAATTAGCCTTAATGTATAAAAATCAAGTGTTATATCTAATCGAATTACCTACTGGTTGTAAACCAGTTGAATGTAAATGGGTCTTTTAGACAAAAAGAGATGCTCAAGAGGAAATTGAGAGGTATAAGGTTAGGCTTGTAGCTAAAGGCTACACATAAAAAAAAGACATAGATTACAAAGAAACTTTTTCACCAATCTTTACTACGGACTTATTTTGAGTTATTATGGTGATGATAGCTCACTATGATTTGCAGTTTTATCAGATGGATGTTAAGATAGCATTCTTGAATGGTGACTTGTCAAAAACAATTTATATAAGGCAACTAAGTGGTTTCCAAAAGAAAGGCAAAGAACACTTTGTGTGTAAACTGAGAAAGTCCATATACGGCTTAAAGCAAGCATCTAGACATTGCATCTCAAGTTTGATAAGATAATGACTTTTCTTGAGTTCAAGGAGAATAGTACAGACCAATAAATTTATATGATGGTATGTGTGGGCAGTTTTGTAATACTGGTACTATGTGTTGATAATATTCTCCTTGCTAGGAATAATTTAAACTTGTTGATTAAGACAAAGCAAATGTTGTCTGAGCAATTTGAAATGAAAAATCATAGCAATGCCTTATTTGTATTGGGCATAAAAGTTCATTGTAACAAATCCCAAGGTGTACTTGGCTTGTCTTAATGGTCATACATTGAGAAAATCTTAAAATAGGTTCAACATGTCAACATGCTCCCAAGCTTCAACACCCATACAAAAAAGCAAATTTTTTTCAAAGTTTAATGCCCTCAAAATGATGAAGAAAGAGAAAAGATAAAAAAAAAAATCTTATATGCATCAGTTGTAAGTAGCTTGATGTATTCTCAAGTATGTATGTGTCTCAATATAGCTTTTGCTATAGGTGTACTAGGGAGATACCTGAGTGATCTAGTCAAAAACATTAAACTACGGCTAAAAAAGTGATGAGGTACATGTAAGGTATAAAAGACTACATGTTGACCTATAGGAGATCAAGAGATCTTAAGGTTACAGGTTAATTAGACTCAAATTTTGTAAGTTGATTAGATAATCATAAATCAACATATAAATACATCTTTATGATGGTAAGAGGAGTTGTATCATGGAAGAATATTAAGCAATCAATTACAACAACCTTCATTATGGAAGTAGAGTATATCACATGTTATAAAGCTACTCATGAAGTTGTATGGTTAAGAAATTTCATTACTAATTTGAACATAATTGAGGCATCTCGAGACCCTTAACCATCTATTATGACAATGCTAATGTTGTTAGCTTTTCTAAAAACAATAAAAGCACTACTCATATTAAGGCTACATGTAGGCATAACTTACCAAAAAAAATCGTATCCACTTGTTTCTATATAATCCACTGCCACGACCTAAAATAGCTTAATCCTAATGGTGCACAAATTAGACACATACAATTATTCTTACTTTCCTGATAATCATTACAATTTGCTACCACACCTATCCTTAAGTTTAAAAAACAAACTGAAAAAAAACATCCTATATATGTCTCATGGGTTAATATTACCCATAGACACTAACGTAACCAATCTTTACTTCACCTAATCCATACATCAAGTTGAGTTGAAACAATTATGAGGAAAGGTTTAGACACTAAGGTTGCAGTCAAAGTAGAAGATATTGACTTCCTTGAAGGGGGTTTTTGCTTATATATATATATATATATATATATTCTAAGAAAATCCATTTAAACCAGCAAAAGTAAATACACAATTAGACTTTAAAACTTGTTACCTTGAAAACAACATGGCAAGTTATAACAAAAAATTATTAGTAAGTATCCATATATAAATGGGAAAGCACTTGTTACTGACAACCATATATGCTTATCAATTCACTCCAAATTTTCAATTACAAAGAGAACAATATCAAAAATCTTGCAGATAACCTGTATGGTCTTGAAACAAATAGAAAACATTTTCTCTATCTCAAGCACTGCTATTTAGCTCATGAAGTAACGTATACCCTAACACCCCTTGAGTTTTCCCTAAGCAGAAAGAAGTTACAATTGGCTAGCAATATTTGCTAATTTATTTTAACTAATTTTGAACCCACTTTGCTTCAATTACTAAAAATTCCTTGAAGATTTTTTTTAATTTTTCTTTTTTTAAAAAAAAAAAAAAGAAACCTCTTATCTTACACCGACAAGCCATTAGGTTATGACATCGGAGAGGATGAGAAACACTTATTTTAAGATTTGGAGCATTCAAACTTGATTTGTTGCTTTGCCAAATTCCATTCTCACAATTGCTGGAAAAGTGCCACTCGGCTAAGATGCATTGATTGGAATTGAACAGGGTGGTTGAAGTTAGTGAGTTTGGGTGGAGAGGAAGATGAACGATACTAGTCAATGTTGGGATGTGTTTCTCTCTGATTTTAGTTTGTCACTGCAGACTGGTTTTTAAAGAGGAAGAAGGCATTTGAGGCACTGGCTATATAAGGATATTCAGTTCCTTTCTTTGGGTTAGCCAAGTGGTCATTTTTTTTTTTAAGCCTCATGCTTTCCTTAATATAGGTTGTTTATTTGTAACACACCTGCTAAGCTAAACTAACTAGCTCACTTAATTGCCTAATAACTTATTTATATGTCTAAGTTTTAATGACTTTTGTTTAACTTAATTATGTTTCTTTCTTCAGAATTTTAAACATTCCTTTTTTATTCTAGAATTATTCCTAGTAAAACATAAAGAGAGTTATTTTATGTTATTTACAATTATACTTTGTATTATGGAGATTTTAATCCATCTATTTCCTTTTTATATAAAATGCATACACCTAATTACACACCATCACATCTATATGTTTCTATTATCATTGTAAATTTTGGGTTATTACATCAAATCAGGCTACAACATAAATATGTCAAGTCTGTTTCAAAAATTTCTAGTCTAGGCCTCGCATGTGAGCTACTATAGGCCAAAATTTTAACTTGATTTAGCTTGTTTACAAAATTTAAGAAATTTGACCTGACTTATTGGCTTATCTAGACCTAATTATATAAATCTAAATAAGTCTTGAATGAGCTTATAAGTTTAGGTATATACAATAATAAATTTTTGAATAAACAATGTATTAAACGAAATTTTGTTTTTAACTTTAATAAATAAAATTAAAAGTATTGAATTATGGTAAGCTACTAAGGTTAAAATTATAAAATCATATTTTTAAATGGATATAAAAATAAATATTAAACAGTATATGTAGATATATATATGTAAGAGTTTGTTCGGCCATGGGGGCAGCAAAGGGTCCAAAAGTTCAAAAATTTTCCTCCCCTTTTGCCGAGCAAACCTCCCCAGGATCCACTAGTTTGAGGTCCCAAAATTCCTTAGAGAAAATCTAAGGTGAAAGTGGAGCTTACTAACCTTTAGTCCAGCTCATTTGCAGCGGAAATGTGTGGATCTTCATACCACGAAAATCTTCCAAATGGCCTCAAAAGCTTCCTCTTCAAGTCTTAGCTTGTTGAGAAGCTTGATTAGGACTGGATGGAGCTAAGATCCGAAACATTTTCGGCCTCTTCTTCCCTCCACCATGCTCGGCCTCCATGGATGAAGCTTGAGAAGCTTCGGTCTCTCTCTCATTTTCGGTCAAACCGAATGGGAGAAGATGAAAGTGTGCTCGTGTGTGAGAAGCTTGGCCAAGCAAATAAGGCAAAGGGAGGCTAAGAGGGACGACGTCATTTTAACTCAACTTCCTTGGGCCAAAACGATGTCGTTTTAAGGGGAAGAGGAAAAGGCAACTTTTACCTATTTACCATTTTGCCCCAAAGCTTTCCAAAAGCTTTCTTTTTTGCCCCAAAGCAATTTCACCAAATTGTAGACCAGTCCCTGGACATCAAATATGTCCTGAAATAAATTATATCATCGGCCATGTCATTTCCTGTTATGTGTGTGACCCAATAGGCCCCCGAAAAATTGGCAAAAAGTCCAAAGTGCCATTCAAACCTTTTGAAGGCTTATGAAATTAATCCAATTAATTTCCTGATCAATTTCTCCAAATTAATCAACTGGACTTTAAGCTAT
>JANHAO010028743.1:0-10531 GCA_026873985.1 Saraca asoca
AAAGAGGGCAAATTAACCTTAAAAAATATAATATACGAAACAATATTGTCCTTTGCGACTTTTTTGGCATATAAGCCTCCTAAAGAGAGTACTACCACCATGTGAGGACAAAACATAAATTTCTTTCAAGCCACCGAGAATAAAGTGCTCTACGTTATAGCTTCGTGATCACTTCTCTTAATTTATTGATCCCTGAAACTCTCTCTAACTCTTAAACATTGTGGCATATTATTTTGTGAAACTCAGAAACATTAAAATTTACATTTTATAATTAGTAAAATATTAAAAAAATATAAAATTAATAAAATAATTTTTTGAATTGATTCAGGTGATAAGAATTTAATTTTTGGAGCCGTTATCTTCAATCATGAAATTTAAATTTTATTATCAATAATTTTAGAGGATTAAACAATTTGTAAATATTTAACGAGTTAAGTAATATATTTTGATTTTAAAGTCAATCAATTTATCATATCTTTAATTTTTTAATGATACTAATGATAATGTTCACATATAAAGAAAAAACAGAACAAAATTAAGCAAAATTTATGCGGTCTCACTATTAATTAAATGAAACCTCTTATCATTGTTGATTATTTATTAGTTTTGTGAAATTAAAAAGCATTAAAATTCTTATTTTATAATTTAAAAATATTAAAAAATATAAAATTGACAAATTACTTTATCTAACTTAATAAACAATACTGTATTAAAAAATATACAAAACAATAATTTTTAGATTTAAATATAATTTTAATCCCTTAATTTTGTAGAAAGTTATAATTTCACCCCTTTATATTTATGAGTTATTTGTTTTGCAAAAGGTTTTATAAGAAATACAACTTCTAGGGAATTAGAAATTACTTGAATTGTTTGATTGTCCATTAATTAAAAAAAATGAAAGAAGTTGTACTTCTTAGAAAATTCTTCTTTACACAAAGCATTAGAAGTAACTTACCTAGCTCTTAGATAAGTTCTAATTCCTATGTTTTTAATAATATAAAAATACAAAACTATCCTTATAAAATTTAAATAATAACAATAGTACCATTTTAAAAACTTATCCCATGTTTTGCCAAAAAGATTATAATTTTTCTGAATGATATTTTAATCATTTTGATAATACTTTTTGAAAAGTTCATAGTTGAACCAAATACTACATAAGAACTTACTTCTTGGGAAGTGTTACTACCTTACTGCCAGTCAAACAACTTTCAGCAAGCTGGTGTCTAAAATCCCAAGCTGCAAGTTGGGAAATGTAAGCATGAATAGGAAAAGAAAATGAGAAGAAAGAAGAACAATAGGTTCCAAAAACCTTTTCATCATAGTTCGGCTAAAGCCAATCGGCCTCTACATTCACGATGGTTTGTATTTGCCTTTAGGCTATGGTTTCTCTCTATGCTTCAGCAGAGTTACAGTATAGAAGCTTTCTTTGTATTTCTATAGAGTTTCTGCATGTCTCTCCTCCTTTTTACAATGATCCCCTTCCTTTTATTTATAGGGGTAAAGAGGTTACAAATATAAATTAACAAATTGTAAATATGTTACATCAGGTAATAAATGTATTTGACAATAAGACTCCTACAAATTGGCTTCCGCAATCTGCTTTCTGTGTGTGGGCCTCCATAAGTTGCTGTTTGCAGAAGGGCTTTGTAAGTTGTCTGCTTGTGGATGTGTTTTTGATTTGACCATAACAAGCTTTTGGTTGGGAGATGCACTGCGTCTTGTGAGTTAGCGCTCTTGTCCTGGGGTCGTTATTGACCTTCGGGCAGCAAGGTCGAGCTCGCATCATGTTGAGTAAATTGTTGGCTACGCGAGTCGGGACTCTTGGCTATCCTAGGCTTGTCTTGGCCTTGTCTTATGCTAGCGATGTGCCTTGCAACTTGGTGATCTAGTTTAGCGACCTCATGATCAAACAAACTGGGCTTCTTTCTTCAGACTCGCCTTTTGGACCTTTTGTCAGCTCATTTATGAAGTACCAATTTTTACCTATAAGATGTGCGAATGAAATAATTCCTCAGTTTGAACATTATTATCTTCCATCTTTTTAAACAACAATTAGACCAAAGGAATTAAATGCAATATTTATAAAAATATAGAGACTAACATTATTTAAATTAAAAATAAAAAATGAATGATAACTTTGAGTAAAATTGGAACTTAAAAAGTGTATTAAAAGCTTAATCCATAGCAGGATGGCATGGATATAAGCAATTCAATGTAGTAAACAACAGTGTCAATGCAAGGTAGCCACTTCCAAGGCAATCCAACCATGGTATTATGAACAGAAACATGCACTTTTAATTATGACTGCCGACCGTTTCGGTGCAAATTAAAAGGTTTATTTATTTGATGACAACCTTTTCACTTTTCCAGTCTCCACCTAATCATGCTTTTGTACATACATGATTCGATTCTTTGCTTGGTTAAGGACTCTTGGCATATACACACACCGTCACCATATAATATACCCCATTACCTTCGAGCCTTTAATTTTACAAAAGAAAAGAAGCAGCGTTGATTGAATTTGAAGCCCTTTAAGCCACTGCTATACGATATTCCCTTGTATAAAGTGTAAACACACGAGATGAAGAGAAAATGACAGAGCAATTTGCAGCAAAAGCTTCGAAAAATCAATGGAGGAAATGTCAGTGATTCGGAAGAGGTTCGGAGATGAACAGAGCAATCTGTTAGACCAATTCGAGAGGCTTTCATTTGAGGCACATCTGAACAGAGCAATGTTGGGACGAAGCCTGTCAGAACCAGGAATGTCGAGGTTGTCGTGTCAGACGAGGCTAATAAGTGTGGCTCCGTCAATACCTCTGGTGGCGCAGGTGAACCAAGGCCGTCGGCGCCGCCGTGGTTTGGGATTTCAGAAGCTGTTGAAGAAGTTGCTGAAACCAATTCTTGGAAAGAGGAGTAGTAATAATGGAGGAAGGAAACAAGAAAGGGATGCTGAAGATCCCATGTCTTGGAAGCATTTCAGCAGATCAATGCGCTTCTGAATTATCTCATGCGTCAATCCAAATCTAAACCTTTTAGTCCTTTGAGTTTCTTTTTGTTTGTTATTATTCCATTTTCCTTTTTATGATATTAAATGCTTATGAAACAACTAGTATATAATAAAGAAAAAGGCGTGCTGTGCTTTTTTTCTTTTTTTAGTCAAAATGATTCTGGGGATTTGAAGGTGAGGGGGCACTTCAACGTCAATTATTCCGGCTGCCAATGTTAGGAAAAAATTTCATGGCCACCCCTCGATATATGTATAGACATACACATGAATATTAAAGATCCATGCGGTTCAATGGATATTAAAATTGTTTTAAATGATAATTTTATTTTGTAAAGATATAAATAATAGTTGTAATGTTACTTACCTGCATGACGACTTCAATGTTTGCTGAGGAAAGTTAATTGAAATTAAGGAAGAAAGTAAGGGTTACATAAACTCATTTAGCAATTAATCTCTCGCAAGAGATGCATTGTTATATCCATGTATCAATTAAAAGCGGTTACTTTTTTCAATTCAATCCTTTTAGCTGATATTATAATAATTTATTAAAAAAATATATATTTTATTCGCATGTGATATCATCTCAATTTTAATTTATCTTTTTAAATTTTAATGAATCATAAAAAGACAATTTATAATTTGCACCATTAACATCTTGTATATTTATACTAATTTTTCATCTAAATTTCATAAGATTTTATCATGTGCCAGTTTTGTATTATTTAATTAATCATAATTTGACACTGATTCTTTTATCTAAATCTAAAATTCTAAAGAAAAATTTATCTTTGATTCTTAAAGTTTTAGATTTAGGTGAAAGAGGAAATTCAAAACAATAGAGATGTAATTAAGATCAAATTAGGAAGTATATTATTAACAAGTGATAAAATTTATTAAATTTGAATAAAAAATTAACACAGATAGATAAAGTGTTAACAGTGTAAATTATAGATTATTTCTTTGTGACACTTTAAATTATGGGTGAATAAATTGAAATTAGAATCATATCAAAAAGTGTATTTCCTAATTTATTTTGCTTCCAAGGGTTTTCTAAAACAAATAAAAATGATTATGTGGGTAACTGTTGACAAAAATATTCATTTAAAATAAAAATTATATCCATGATTCCCCATCTTTTTTTCCTCGTTTATTTTATTTTCTAATATTTCATCTTGTAATAATTGGAAAATATAACTAGAAAGAAAATAAAAGAGAAGAGCATTGGTATATATATTTTGAACAAAAAGTTTAGTTTTACCATTTTAAGCTCTCGCGCATTCAGTCCATCAAACTGTTTTTTGTTCATATGACGTTAAAAATAAGCGTGATGTTATCAGCTGGGAATGGTTAACAAATTTTAATCGAATTTTTTTTTTTAGAAAAATGTCAATTGTTTTTTAATCGATTAAGTTTTAAAATCACCATTAACCTCAAATTTTTAGGTAACAAGATCGGTTAAAAATGATTGAAATGGATTTTGCTTACTCCTTCTACATAGTCTGTAATATCTCATAGGATTAACTTGATTGGATTTAAATATGGATCTATAAAGAGTAAAATCCTAGTACATTTAGGCGTCAACTAGAGTTGAAATTCTATTGGGAAATCGACCCAGTGCAGTTTTCGATCCAAAAATCTGAATTCAAAATAAAATGATCAAACCAAATGCGTTTCTGATTTTTTTTTAATCTCATCTATGTAGTCTATTATGAAATTAATTGGATAATTATCTATATCAGGGTATTTACCATTAGACACTTGAACTTAAGACCAAATGTCATGTGTATTAGAATATACTTCTGCGTTGAAAGCTTTGGTAAATTCATATAATCTGATGAGTGAGATTCTACCATTTTAACTATCTTTTCATATAAAGAGTTCCAATATAGTCTTTGATCCAAAAACACGAATCCAAAATTAAATGATTGAACAAAATGTGTTTCTGATTTCTTTTAATCTCACCTATATATTCTATTATGAAAGTCATTAGTTAAATTTTCTAAATCAAGATATTCACCGTTAAACACATAGGCCTAAGATCAAATGCCATGTTTGTATTGGAGATAGCCTTCTAAATTGAAAGCCTAGGTAAATTCATTTAATCAAGTGAGTGCAATTCTACCCTTTTGTCTATCTTTTCATATACAGTGTTATTTTGAAAATTACCCCAAATGTATTTTGTATATTAGAAATTGGAAAAATGGTTAGAGAATTTAATCTATTAGAATTTGGCCTAAATCAATATAATAAAAAAAATGTTGAATTGTTATTAGACTTCTTATGAATCCCGAAATCCGAGGGTGTAATTGTCACAAATAACTCTATGGTAATTTGCAAACCCATGAGTAATATCTTATTGAAGATATTTTTTTCATAATTTTGAAAATATGAAATTAATACAGAAATAATATATTTTGAGCCTTTTATCTTAAAACTCATAATATGTAAGATTTTAATAAAAAATAATTTGAATTAAATAATTTTTTGAAATTAAGATAAAATCCTTTCTTGAAGTCATAATCATAATCAAGAATCCAATGTCTGGCTGGATGGACACTAAACACTAAAAGATAACCAAGAAAACCATGGACTTGATTTCATACACATGTAATCTTTATAGAAGTTCCTCATTGGAATAATTTCTTCAAATTTATTAATCTAAAAATATTAATAAATGAGGTGAGTACAATGACTTAGTGAGCAGAACACTAACCTAACATTTGATTGAAAACTCTTTTGGTCATGAATATAATATAATCACGTAACATAATACATATATATAGTGGAAAAAACATAACTTTTGAAATATATTCAAAAATAATGTCATACAACCATTTTCAAAGCTTTCATATACAATCTTCATACTTATAATCTATCGTTAACTTTTTTTATTATACCATTCATTCATGAATTATACATAACAGGAGATATGATCCTTGCTCTTCTAAGTTATTACCAATAATTGTATAAAACTCACATACTTTACTAAGTAATATCAAATGACCATGTAAAGATTCATTCCTCTTTTATTATACTGACAATAAGGTATATTGAGAGTAATGTTTTTGTATCCTTTCGTGTTGTATCATTTAATTTGTCCCATAGGACTATTTCATTTCAATTACCTAGAAGCACTTATCCCATGACTTTCTGTCAAATGGATTATCCTTTGTCGTATGGGAGACCATCTGCTCGTAACCCTCTGTCTCATAGGAGACCTCATATACATCTCATTGTGCATATAAGTTGTAATACCTTGAGTTTTCTAAAATGAATTTCAATAATAAAATGGCATTTTAGAGAAACCCAAAAAGGGTAAATTGGAAAATTTTAAGAGTTTTAAAATAGTAAATTTTGAGTTACGAAGACTCCGGATATAGTAGAAATAAATTATATAAATTTTAGGAATTTTCAGAAGATTGAATTTTTTACTTTGAATACTTATAGAATAAAATTTAAGTTTTTGGAATTTAATCCCCTAAAAAAAACTTTGGAAAGTTTGAAACTAGGTTATAGGTACCCAGTAAGTGTAAAATTATAGTCATTACAAAGGTAATTAATTTAACAAATTTATGTTAAATTTCACAGTAGCTGACGATTAGTGAGTACGTTAATTTTAGACTAAAAGTTGAGGAAATAGGAAAAGTTTTCAAAGAAAATTTAGTCAACTCGAAGTCAAAGTCAAATTGACACAAATTTTCTCATTTTGCCCTTAATAGGGTCAGTTGCATCCATGTAGCACTTCATCTTCATCAAGTGATCTATTTCTTTACACCTCTCTCTCTCTTTAAGTAAACATTTAATCCTTTATATTAATTTCTTATATTTTTATTGCTGATTCCTCTCTTCTTCCAATTTGGTACCAAAATCTTATTGATTCATGAAGTATAATTCGAGTTATAAATTTTTGAATCCAAAAGTCATTATTCATGTTACTGTTCAACTTATAAATCCACATAATTTTTCTAATGATTTTAGAGCTTGAATCTTTTATTTCTATGGAATAAAATCATAATCTAATAGTATATGATTAGTTGATGAGAGAAAAGCTTTGAAAATCTAATAAGCTAATATACTCTTCTTCCTTGTTCATGAAGAGTGTTGAAGATTTGTGTTGAATTAGTTTGATTTCTTGTTTCCAATCTCTAAGGTGAGTGATTATTACCTTTCTTGTGAATATTATGGTGAATATTTGATTGTGATCCACTGAATGTTAGTGCAAGTTGAAGAAAATGGATATTTGTGATTGTTTAGTAAAGTTTGAGTTTGATTGCATTTGTTGATATAAATTTGGTGTCATGTTTGAAAAACCTGGAATTTATACTTGTTTAAGCTTATAAAATAATGATATGTTGAACTAATAAGATTTGGTGCAAATTGGACAATTTTCCCCTATTTTATCTATTGTTCTCCTGCAAAACCTGAGCTCATAAGTTAAATTGCACCACTTTACAGTAAACCCGTGATCATGCTTATAAAGACTGAGTTGTATTGTATCTTATGATTTAAATCAAAACCTTAACTAAATTCCTATGATTCCAATCGAACTTCCTTTACCCTATTTTATTATTCCAATTGCAATTTTGATCGCGTTCATATTTTGGCTTCCCAAAAGTCTATAGTTTTGGACGATCAGACTTGTATTTTGTACTAAATCCTTTTGAGTTGAATTGAACCATCCTTATTTAACCTTTATGATTCTGATTGTGATTCTACTCGTAGTTCAACAACAATCATGCTTGTGATTTTAATCGCACCTTTATATTTTTATACACTCTTACAACACAATTGTCAGTAAGTCCTAAATGTGTAACTCACATGCTAATAACAATCAATTTATGAAATGTCTATACATTGATGTTATTGTAACCATTCGAATAGCTATCTTGATAAGGTTACAAGAGTATGTGTTTGTGATGATAATGAATTTGTGATCTATGAAATAAAATATGATTCTGTGTGAAAGCTTGAAATTTCCTTATGAAATATGAGACTATGAATGATGATGATGAGATGAGATAGAGGAAAATGAATAGGATCCCTAAATCTACATGGTCTATTATGGTGTAAGGGATAAAGCAGAACATGGAGGGATAAGGCTGGAAAGGAGTAACAAAGAGAATTTTGATTGTTATTATTTATTTTGCTTTACCTGATTGTTATTTTGAGAAATATTGATTGATAGATAAGTAATTTGACAAGTAATGATTAATGATGATTACTTGAGGGCATGACATATGACTTAATTAATATGGTGTGATATGAAATATGAATATTTGGCTATGATTTTCATATGGATTGATATTATTAAGAAATTCATAAGTTAGGTATGAATTAATCTCATTGAGCTCTAGATTCATTCTTCTGTGAACTATTTTTTAGATTCTCAAAAAATTACAATCATTCCTTTCCTAAAAGGTAAGAATGAATAACAATCCAATTGAGATTATTGTCGATGTTTATTGAGAGTCCTCTAGGAGTATATCAGATTAAGATACATTATATTGTCATTTTAAATCTAGCTGATTTTGGGGTGCTAAATAAGGTTGAAATTATTCCATTACAGCCCTTGAATATCCTCTTAATGATGGCCATAGGGTGGTTTAACCTTTAAGGTTTAACCATCCATCCATAAATATTTTGCTAACCCTTTTGAAAAATTTGTAAATAGAATGGCCATAGGATACTCCAAGGGCTTAGTTGGTTTAATCTATGCTTGGTTTCATGATAAGACACAGGATAATCTAACTTTTGGGTTGCCTTGTCCTTGAAGGGATATAAAGGGTGAAGTAGGGTTGTCCTCTAAGCTAGTTAGTAATTGATGTAGAATTTTTGGAAACATGTAGTGACATTGTGAATTGATGTTTTAAAAGAGGCATGTGCCTATTGGGTAATGCCTTTATACATTATAAAATATGTTTATATTTCAAGGTGTCTCCCTTTTACCTATAAGTTTATAGGTCTTTGTTTAATCAATTAAGTTTAAGCAAATATGATTAGAAAAATTATTAACACAAATATGAGTAGAAATGGATAATGGATATAGGTTAGAGGCTAGTGATATCAATCAGAGACTGATCACACTAGTCATGGCTAGGGATTTAGGTCTGACATATTTGGTATCAGAGCAAAGAATTAGGCTAAACCTGTGAGCATAGGCATGCAAGTAGAGTTGTTTAGAGTCGTATGGTGGTGGTGGTGGTGGTTTAATCAAATGTTAATAGGAATAGTACCAATAGCATGTGTGCACTTAGGGGTGCATTTTGCTTATATCATTCCCATTGACCTTGTGAAATATGTGTCCACATCAGTAGTGTTAAATTAGAACATTGTATGTCTTGAGAATCTGATTAATTTTATGATATGGACTATGGTGAACTCTAAAAGACAAAAAGGTCAAGAGTCTTAATATGATAATGGAGGGTCATCCATTGGATGAAATAATCCACATTGTAAAGTCGGTTATAATCCTGAAGTTCTTTGATAGGCAGAAAATTTAGTCCAGTAGCACTGAATCACCTAATACATGTACCAACACAAAACTAGAATCAAGCTCATAATAGAGAACTTGATAGGAATACACAGAATGAAAGAATTCAAACCTTTCTTGTTAGAGATGAACAAGAGAACAAAATACGAATTGTTCACATGTTTTGAAAACTAAAACCACCTTGATATGCCAGAACAGATCCTTCCATTAACTTGTATTAATTTCTTAATCAAATTGAAAGATATGGTAGGATGTTGCAGTGTCCTGAATCCTTACTAATAGAATTGATAGGGTATCAATTAGATGTTTTGGCATATTACTAGTACGTTGGACCTATCGAGGGGCAAGCTATTAATATTGAACCGTTAATCTAGGTGATGTTTCAAGAAATCTTCATTGATCGATTTCTTTCTCCCAGTGTTTGACAAGCAAATGCCTAAAAATTTGAAACTTTAAAACAAGAGAACTTGTCTGTAAGTGAGTATAATGCCCAATTTATTTGACTTTCATGATAGGCACCTCACTTGATTCCTAATGAAACCATGAAGGTAGAAAAGTTTGTACAAGTGCTTCGTGGTTATTACTTTGATCATGTCAAAGTGGATGTAGACATGACATATTAACAAGCCATGAACTAAGCCTTGTGAGTCAAACTAAGGTCTAAGGAATGCCGTGAACGGGAAGTGTCCTTTAGCAATTAGAAGAAAGCTCAATTTGAGGGAACCAGTATTGCACCTAGTGGAAGATCAACTCCAGCTTATAAAACACCACCTAGTGGGTGGTAAAAAAAATGAAATGCTATATCCTTATTGTAATAGTTGCCTCCTCTCTTTAACTTCTAGTTTTTTCCTCCTTTTTCAAGCCACAATTAAGACTTAAACATCTGCAAACAAATATCATCAATTCAATTCAATTCCTCTATTAACATATCCAAAACTTTCATAAATAAAACAATAAAACCACTTTAGACAAAATAACAAAAATAACTAATAATAAAGATTGATTTATAAAAATCACTCTCAAACTTC
>JANHAO010028744.1:0-10533 GCA_026873985.1 Saraca asoca
TGATTAATTTAGTGAAATTGATCAAAAAATTAATTGGATTAATTTTATATGCCTTCAAATGGTTTGAAGGGTATTGTGGACTTTTTCCAACATTTCGTGGGGCCTACTGGGTCACACGCATAACGAAAAATATGATGAATGGCTGAAATTTAGACATTTGGATATTTAAGGACCAAATTAAAAAGAGGCCGAAAGTTATGGGGCGAAAATGTGATTTTCGAAAACCCCAGGGACCTACCAGTAATTTTGAAATTGTTAGGGTCAATGTACAAATACGAGCCTGCAAAACGGCGCCATTTTGCTAAGGGCCTTTTAGCCCTTTATGCTGCGAGGCACACGGTGATTTTCGGCCCCGACTCTTCGTCTTCCTCCTTGTGCCCTTACGCCAGCTGCGATTCTTTGTCTTCCTCCACCGTGAACCGCTGGTGATTTTGGTCCCACGAGCTTGAGAAGCTCCCAACTAGCATTGGACAGCCTTCCTCTCCGACGTGGACCTCCGATTGGGTCGGTACATCTGGATCGAAAATGACAGTGACCGTTCGACTTCCCTCCATCTTCGCTGTGTTTGAGCTGCTTCCAAAGGTTGGTTCAGCTTCCTTTCACTTCTATTGTGATGTTTAAGCTCACTACTAGCTAGATCTGAGGTTGGAAGTTTAGTTGGTTGTAAGAAAAAATTTTAAAATTTTGGACGATTTTGCCCCTGGTCGGTCGAACGTTCCTTCATTTACTTCGATCTCTTTGGTAAATGGTATCCTTTCCTCGTAAGAGTCTTGGCTACTTTGGGTTGCATGTCTTTTTTCTAGTTGTGCCATAATCATAGGGTCCTAAGTTTCGGACCGATGACTAGTGGTTCATTGGATCCTTTCATCTTGATAATCGCAAGAATGGCAGTTTGAAGTTTTATGCCTCCAGCTGTTTCCATGGCTATGCGAGTAGCGATCCATCCTATGCTCATAGTCCATCTCATTGGAGCTTTCTTCTCGGCTCGAGCTCTCGCGTTACCAATCATCTTTTTCATCCTCGTGAACCCTATGGACTTTTGACCTTAGCTGCAAGTTTGATAATTGAATAGAGCTGACACATTGGTGCTCTCCTCTTCATGCTGAGGCCCTAGTTGCTGGGGTCTTCCTATCGACATAATGACTCCCATTTGTCTCTGCACGCCTTGGGCTTATGCTTGGGCCAGAGCTCTAACCATGTCTGCCAATTCCCTCACAGTATTTTCAAGAGCTTTTTGGTGCTAGTACCAAGTTTGGCTTCTGTTCACTTTAAGAGTGGCAGGCTGGTGTAGATTGGGAGGTGCCGTACCATCTATAGCACATATTATGGGGGCAGCAGAATCCCCTTGAGGGTATGACTGACCCTCAAGCTAGCTAGTGGTGGCTCCTGTGCTTCTGGTGGCTTTTCCTCTTGCCATTGTAGTTACAATAATATGTCAAGGATGAAAAGGATGCAGTGGGGGCCCTCCTTCTAGCGCCAAAATGTTGACAGTAAAATCCAGTCAACAGTGTAAGTCCAGTGTTACCCCAAATTGCAAGTTAAAAGTGTGAGCTAATGGGAAAGAAAGAAGAAGAAGAAAAAGGGGAACAACAAACACCAAAAGCTTTTATCGTGGTTTGACTAAAGTCAATCGGCCTCTACGTCCACGATAAATTGTATTAAATCTGTTTAATGGTTTTATTTGTGAGACTCAACGGAGATACAATGCTAAGTTACTATTTTGATAGAGTGTCTGCATGCAGTCTATTTTTTCTCTCTTCTGTTTTACAGAGGTTCCCCCTATTTATAGAAGAATGGAAGGTTACAAGTGTAATTTGATAAGTAACAAAATAATTATTTTCATCGCATCGAGCAATAAATGCTTGGCGTCTAATAATATATGCTAGGCAAATTATTGTTGGACTGTTGGGGGCTGATGTGTCGATTCTGGAGGCTGAGCTGTCAGTTGGGAATATGAGCCCTTAGTTGATGACTAGACTTTTGTACTAACGCTCAACTCGCTACCTCAACGACCTGGGCCTGTATTGGGTGACTTGCTTGTCACGAACTGGTCTCGTCGTTGGATCTGTCTAGAATGAGTCTGCTGAAGGATGGCCTGGACACTGTGTTTCGCTCAGCAAGTTGGTGCCCTTCCTCTCACTTCGTCCTCGCCCTGCGCCTCAAGTTCTCTTTTAACAAACTAACACCTTGCTAAGCGGCCTCATCCATCAAGTGATTTAGGTCTCCCTGTAGCTAGACTTGACTTTTTATTGGGCCGTGCCCGGCCCATTTTGCACAATCCGAAAAACACCCATAACAAAAGCCTTTATTTTTTAAATGCAACAAAGTTTATTGAAAATAAAGATGATCTGTTAGGATAAACATTAAGCCTTTTATTTTTGAAATGCAATAGATAAAACTTAATGAATATAATGTTGATTTGTTGGGATGAAGTAATGTTGAAACTTAAAAACTAAAAGAATAAAATAAAAGAAGAATATGAAAAAAGAGAAATTTTTTTATCACAACTTTAATTCAATACATAAAAAAACTCTATCTAATTCACAAGCTTGCTAACTTATTTCTCTTCCTCACTTTTTGATCACATTACAAAATCTAAAACAAGCTATATTTATAGACAAAACTAAATAAGATAAAAAGAAAAATCTTCAACTTTATCTTAACAAATCAATATTATCTTCACTAAGTTTTATCTATTGCATTCCAAAAATAAAGACTTAAAGTTTATCCTAGCTAATCAACCTTATTTTCATTAAGATTTATCTGTCACATTCCAAAAATAAAAATTTCAAACTTATCTCAAACTCCATCCTTATCTTGCTATAGTTAAGGTTTCAATTTCCATAATTTAAAGTTTCGATCTTTATCATTTTTTAAAAATCTAATTTAAATTATTTTCAACAGTTTTCCTTAAATTTGATTTTGAAATAATACTAAGTATTATTATCTTCAATTTCTCAAATGCATCGGCTTTTAACGATTTTGTGAAAATATCTGCAACTTGATCTACAGACCTACAAAATTCTAGTTCAATTTCACTATTTTTTACTAACTCACAAATATAATGATACTTGATCCCAATATGCTTGCTTCTCCTATGGAAAACTGAATTTTTAGCCAATGCAATAGCTGACTTATTATTACACATAATTTTTGTAGGACCTGTCTGTTCATGTATTAATTTAATGAGCATCCTATGAAGCTAAACTACTTAACAGGCTGCAAAAGTTGTGGCCATATACTTTGTTTTTGCTATGAAAAGCGCAACAACCTATTGTTTCTTTGAGAACCATGAAATAGATCTTTGTCTAAGAAAGAAAGCATACCTAAAAGTATTTTTCGAAGTTTTTGCATCACTTGTCCAATCATTATCTATATATCCTACCAAATCGAAATTGTGAGTAAGAGCAAAAAATCCCATTATCATAAGTATTAGTTACATATCGTAAAATTTGTTTTGCTACTTGCAAATGTAATTAACGAGATTTTTCCAAAATCAACTAATAATCTCCATACCATAGACGATATATGATCTGGTGCAGGTTAGACTTCCAAGTAGACTTTTGTAACATATGAAATTTATTAATTCTCCGCTTTCTTCTTTCTTTAAATCTAACCATTTTATAACTGATGTTTGCATAGATTTAAGTAACTCTATTTTTAGACGCTTCAAAATATCGTTAGTATATTTTTATTAAAAAATAAAAATACATAAAATAAATCAAATCACATGATTCAAAAATTATATTGTCCAAATACAAATAACGAGACATCATGAAAAAGTTTTGAATCTTTACAAATCATACAATACATAAAGTGAATTATACCATAATAACAATTATGAATTGTCTTTTTGTGTATTTACTATACATAAAATTCATACATATTTATAATTTTTTATAAAAAAAAATTTATATAGAAATTTACAACCTTTATAAGGATTTATAATATTTTCAAATATATACGGAAACTACCCAGCTCACAAAGCTTCGACCCAAGGTTTGGGTGCGTCAGCTTCTACCCAAGTACACGGGAGAGTGAGTAAGAACTTTCAGAACAGATAACAAAGAAGACCCAATTACCTTACTATGAACATGCATTTCTCATTTTTTTTTTTAACCTTTCCCCTCTTTCATGGTTTTACAGAACCCGAACCTAAACAAAACAACACAAGAGAGAACAAGTTAAAATAATAATAAAAAAAAAACTATCCTAATATATCACCTACTTGTTATCAAACACTAATAATCTATTCAGCAAGAATAATTCATTGTGTGTACTGAAGGGCAAGTCTCACACAACCTTACAAAAACAAACATGATCTCTAGTCACTCATCCGAAAGTTCATCTCAAGCCAGAACCAATCATACAAGAAAATGCACTGCAGACACAACTCGATACAAATGTTCTGACCAGAGCAATGCACAGCCTTCGCCGCCTAAAATGTTTCCACAGCCTCTGATCGGACCCTTGTAGTATTCCCTTCACTGCAGCATACAGTTCCTTCACCCGTGATCTAGAGAACTTGCCAGAGAAAGCTCATGGAGCTCACTTAGCATCCATTCCTCTCCAGTTTGACCGCCCAGCACAATAGCCCTAGTCCCTCCAACAACACATGTACTATGTCCCCAAGCAAATCTTGGGGGCCGCCCAGGTACGTTTAGAATTCTCCATGTTGGCTTCTCATCAGTCGGATCCAGAATGTAAAGCTGGGAGGCAGAGTGAAGACCTGCAACAGACCCACCAAAGATCAGGATTCTCCCGCCAGGAAGACTAACAGCCACATGATCAAGTCGTGGAGGAGGAGCTATGCCTCCAGGATTTCCAGCACCGGGCATTCCACTCCCAGTTACACACCTCCAACATGGTTCATCCTCGCTTAAATCCATTGTGAATACGTCACTGGAACGAAACCTCAATGGCCCACTCTTGGCCAGACCCCCAAACATCAGTATTTTCCTACCACCATAAACGGATAGCGTATGACCCAAACGAGAAGGTGGGGTCCATGCCACTGGTATCTCTCTCCAGATAGGTTTCTCCATTGACAGATCAAGGAGAAAAGTGTCACTCAGGAGTACTCCAGAATCCGCACAACCACCAGAAACTATCAACTTAGTACCGTCAAGAGTGCAGGAGCTGTGCCATGATCTTGGAAGTGGGGGTGCCAATCCAGAAATTTCTCTCCAAGCTGGAGGCTTTGCATCCAGGTCCAGCACAAACACATCATTTAGCAAGCCCTGCCTTCCACAGCCTCCGAACACAACCAAATTAGAACCATTAACACAAGAAAGTGTGTGGCCCCAACGGCCAGGAGGAGGAGAGCTCACCTGGACATGTTGCCACTCAGGATTACTAGAATTGAGATCCAATACAAAAGTGTCATTCATAGGTTGCATGTTAACCCCTTCACCACCAAAAAGGACAACTCTATTCCCAACTGCACAAGCACTGAAGTTACAGCGTGATGGTTCAACAGCACCTCCAACAGTCAGCTTTCTCCAAGCTGCTGCTTCAAGAGTGGTCAGTTCCCTAGCTAGTCGACCCCATCCAAGTCTCCTTGCACCAGGCACAGTCTCTAAAACACGTGTAGTCTCACTGCCCCATGCATTTTGGCACACCATTTTCCAAAGATCTTCGTTTTTTGTGAGCTCATAGAATCGCCTGCAGACAGAGCCAACCGAAGCAATATCTCTTGGAGTTAATCGAGCAAGTATCTTCAGAGATATTACCTCATCACTCAATTGCAATATCCCACCAACTCCACGAGATACATTCCGGTCCCCCACTGGAAGAGGGCACAATGCAGAAAGAACAGACCGAAAACAATCAGAAGATTTAACAGATTCCTTAATAGTAGAACCTGTAATAGGACCAAGTTCGATGTTTGCCTCTGTGAAGAACTGGATTCCAATGACATGTGTTATAGTCTCATCATCTCCATATATAGGTGTCAGCCGCAATCTGTTCACCAGTGGAGATCCATCTTTCCTGAAGTTCAGCAACTCACCTTGGAATTCAATACCCTCCTCAAGGCATCTCCTCATTTCTGACACTACTGCTGGGTCCACCAATGGATGCCTTCTCTTAGCAAATGGGCCTCGGCACTGCATGAAACGGCTGCAAAATATTTTAAAATGATCAAAATAAATCCACATCAAACTAGAATCAATTAGAAAGAGCCAAGAGCAAGAAAGACAAAGGGTCAGCATTAATGCTTAGAGAAAGCTCTTTTGCCTTCTCTTCTCCAATTATATTCCATGAGACACCAGACAGACTATTCATTCTACATCTTGAAGAAAGTATGAACTTCAAAACTATAATGAAAAGAAAATAAGCAAAGTTGCAGCACATGAGCCACCAATTCAGCAAGTAATGCACATTAGTCCCCAAGAGCTACAACCCAGGAGCCAATACGTAAATTTTTTGGAATATCCAACTATCACAGCATTTAACCCTGTATATATCTATGGAGAAAAAACACTAATATATGAGCAAGTACAATGAGGAATGAAATACAAGAAAAATATATCAACTCAAAAGAGCAACCGATCCATAACAAAGGCATTGGTACCTTCAAAACAGATGTAACAGAGCAACTTTTGGTCATGACATAATTACATTTATATTAAGCACTAATTCTATATTTTTTTTTTATAGAAAAACATTAATTCTATATGCACTGGGCATTGCAAGTCAGAATACAAGGAGCAGTGAGAAAGGATTTACCTGTCAAAAGGTCTTGATAAAATAGGACAAACAACTAGATTATAACCATGTACAATGCCACTCAAGGCACTCAATACAACAATAGAAAATACTAATAGCAGACTATTCAAGATGGGCCACAGGAACAGGCTTATTAATTCCTGTGCTAGAGATGAGTATCTTCCACAACACATGTTAGGGACAACCAGAATGATTAATATCTACAAGTTTTAATAATTGCAGAGCCACCAAAATCTACCATTGCAGTTGTAACAAAAACCAATTTCCTGAGAGCCAAACCATGTCTTGATGAAAGGGAGCAACATGTAAAACATGTTCCCATCTAATCTTACACATTAAAGACCCATTTACATATTAATGTTCTGACCACCAAATTCTCTTTAACCAATGACATATTTTCATGATAAAATGCATGCTAAAACAGAAGTGACTTAAAAAATCAACCACTAATGATGCTCAATGTTAACTTTTTAAGACTTCTTTTGACCATCTAGTAGCTTTTAGGCAACCATCAGTACCATACTACTCTTTTTCTAAAACCTTCCATTTTACTCCCTTTTTCTGACATTAATGATTCATTCTTTAAGCATATTGATTATAGGGACTTCTCAAATATTTGAAAACTGCTAAGGTTCATTAGACACGACCATTTAAAAGGTGCTTCACTACTTCCGATTTCAATACTGCATCAAACTACAGAACTCTGTTATTATCTTTCTTTGATTACAATTACTCCTCTAATGAGATCTTACATCTTCCATAATATGCTGTCTAAAAGGAGAAAATGTAGACAACTCAACCTTCATTCTTTTTGGCATTTTCCCCTTACTAAAGCAGGCTTGTTCATAAAAATACCTTAAGGCATAATAAGACCAATCTGTCCTACAAGGGAGCCACAACATCCAACAAGTCTTTGATATGAAAATTTCTCAGATCCTAGAAGAAGAAGCGAGAAGGATACCAACATATCAGCAACAATTTTCCAAGACAAGCACATGCACTTACAAATCAACGCAACATGGCAATAAATTGAATCATCGTTTTTGTGCTTCATTCCAGCCCCTGCTTACTTATAAGTGTCTACTGAAAAGCATTTATGCAATCATGAACAAAGCTTAACAGGGTATATTACAAATCATATACAGATTTTATAAAAGATGAAAGTTCCAGTAAAATTTTGAACTTGTGTAACTAGAAACACTTCTTTTTAACCTGCAGAACCAAAATAGAGCTTAACAGCCACAACTAAAGATTTACAACGCATCAAACTAAAGATTTACAAGGCATCAAAATCAGAGACAGCAGTAGCATAATACCCATTCTAAAAGAGAGGAAAAAAACATAATTTCTCCTCATGTCATACCTAAAGTTTCAAAATGATCATAATCACAGTAAGTTAGAGTCTCCCGAATTTCTTTCAAAAGGATAAATTAAATATAGAAAGGTATGCAGAGATACAGTTGCCATGTAAATAGGACCTTGAGGAGTGAAGACTCAGAAAAAGATAAGACGATCCAAAAGCTTGCTCTTATATGAAGCATTGAAGTTGATTTTTTATAATTAATAAAAACATTAAAGACACTCAAATTCAACATCTAACAATTTTCCTAGCTCTTCTGAATCTTCTCTAGCTGATTTGGCAAACAGAGACACAATTTTTTAGCAGATGTTTCTTTAAGATGGGTAATTTGAATAAACTGTCAGGTATGTTTGACTTCACCACTAACCCCTAAGGAAGCCAACTCAATAAGGACAATTGTAATGATCCTGGTATGTGAATATTAATAAAGAAGAGCTTTCTAATTCCTCTGTTTGCCTAAGAAGCAGATTCCTTGAAAGAAATCATGTACTGAGCACCAAAGAGAAGCCATGCACAACCCTATCTCAAGGCAAGTTCAAGAATGAAGATTTTCGTTAGGAGTTTGAGCATTTTGCTCTAACCAAAGTCACTAAATATAGCAAAGAATGCCTTCTAAAGGAAGTAGTAGTTGTACTAGTTTACAACAGTTGTATTATTATGCATTTAATTGCATCACAGCCAAGCATTCCAAAAAGCCGTACAATGTAAAAGTTGTCTGAAGATATAGTGTAAAAACCATTATCTGGTACCTTGTCTTTTCACTTCTAATCCCTTGAGCACACACATGGTAACTAGTGACCTTGCCATATTTAGGCTGTTTGTCCCTTTTATGCAGTACACTTGATACGCATAACAGCAATAAATTAACTCCTCCCAAGTCCCAATTTTGGCTCCTATAATCTCTTCACTACAAAAATCTCAAAATGCCTTTCCTCTCTACCTTCTCTAGTATTCAAAATTTAAAATTTTCTTTCTCTTCCATTTTCTTTCCTTCAACACAAATATAGGGTTAAAAGTGTTTTCCTAAGTTTTAAATCCCATCACATATTTGTAAATTGTAATCGAATAAGGACACATCATAGCAGGAAACATATGCACGCTTGCTAACATATGCAGCATGTGTATACTGTCCTGCCATTAATTGTTCGACACCAACAACACATAAATTAAACTATTCCCCAATCTCTGTAAACTCAGCAACCCATTTTGCCCTAAAATCTGTATATTTGACGTTCACAAGCTCTGCACCACAAATGAGTCAATAGTTGCTCCAGAAGTACTCAAGTTACCATTGCAGAACCATGCATATGCACTAACAAGCTCTTTATTTACTGACCTACGACAAGGACAGAGGAAGTTATTTTGCATCAGTTACAGGCACCATAAAAGGGATAGGGTTTTAATTAATAATCATGTATCTGGAAGTGCCCAATTTAAACAAGATCTAAACCTAACCCAATTCCTGATCCAAATTAAACCCCCTACAAAAAAATTGGGTGCAGATTTTGCATTTTTGCACGCCAACAGGAAGAAAACAACAGATAACCTCATTTCAACCCCTCAAAATGTAGCTTCCATACTCAATCCACACAAACACGACTTAGAGGAAAAAAAAAAAACACGGAGAAGGCAAAATTGAAGATGCGTAAACGAGAGCAGCTGATAAACTGACCAGTTGCGACCAAGCACTTCCTCTGCTCGATACCCAGTGAACATCTCGAAGACAGTATTGACATATATAAGTGGATGGTCGGGTTCGAGAGCATCGGTGACGACGAAGCCACACGGCGCCGTTTGGAGCAAATTCTCGACAGGGAAAGGTAGAGGGCCACCATCGTTGAGCATAAAGATCTCGTCTTCATCCCCGCTGAGATCGGAATTGCTATCCCACTCCATTATTATGGGCTGGAGAAAATGGGTGGGGTTGAGTTCAATCCATGAGGCAAAAGGAAAATTGAAATAGGATTGGAAATTGATCAGATGAGTTTCAAAGGGCCGGGAAAATGAGAGTGGGAAGGGTTCAGAGGTACGAAACGAGTGGAGAGCAGTGTTTGGCAATTTAGCTGGCGAGGTGGAAGAGTGTGTTTTTCTTCTTGTCTCAGAGAGCCGATGTTAGTAGTATCATGTTATTTACGAGCTACACGTGGGCAGTGTGCACATTAAACTGCCTCTGGTTCCTGCCATAAATCTTCAGGCATTCCGACTGGCCTTATCACTATAGCATTGTTATTATTTTTTTACCATCGAAAAAGGCGATTTTAGATTTTTTGACAAAAGATATTGTGAGGTTTAAAATTGATGAAGAAAAAAAAAAAGAAAAATCAACTTTTTGGATTGACTTTACTTATTAAATTTGTAATACAATTATTAATTATGATGTAATGTGAGGAATTTAAATTCTTATAAATTTTACTCTTTATATATGAATCTTAGCATGAACATAG
>JANHAO010028745.1:0-10532 GCA_026873985.1 Saraca asoca
TATAATATTGGATTTTATTACATTGGGCTTTATTAATGTTATATTACATTGGGCTTAATTATTAAAGTTAGTTAGACTAATTTAACAACTTAAGCCCAAAAACCTTTCTACACTTTCTATTGGACTAGGACTCTCAGTTGGGCCAGGACTAGGACTATCAGTTAGATTGGACCTAGGTCTTTTCTCATTAAAACCCTAGAGTTATGAATATAACATTAGGAATTAGTGAGGTAGTTGTACAACAACAAGAATAGAAACAGTTTTCTATTAGAAAAACAATTAAGTGCTCCTAGAAAATTATAGAGGGAGCCGTCTTCTAGCAGAGACGCAATAAGAGAGGCAGTTCCATACGGGTGATCAAAGTTTTGTCTTGCTTGTGTGTGGATGCCATAGAGACACAGATTTGTTAATCTGTGTTTGTGATTCTGCATCAACCTGCAACTTTGTGTTCATGATTCTGCATCATCCTGCAACCTTGCATCAAACTATAGCATCATAGAAGATGAAGATTCACTAATCATGTTGCTGATTTTTGGATCAAATCGCAACGCGATAAAGACACGAACCCTATATCGCTACACTCTGCATTAAACGCAATGCAATAAGGTATTATTCTAACTAACTAGTTTATATTTTGTACATGGATCCTTGGTGGGTTTCAAATTTTTTTTATTTTTTTGCTGTGCTTGTTGCATCGAAACCCAGCAAAAAATGGCTAGAGCGAAGACTAGAGCTAATTTGGTGCACTACAATACCCTTATTAAGGTCTTTAATTTCTAGATCTTGGGCATTAAAATAAGCCAGATACTCCTTAAGCATCTTATAGCACCCTTGGTGGAAAATTGAATAAGGCCACTAACGTTTTCTTGAGTACCCTGCTAGTCATAAAATGAGTGCAAATACATTAACCAACTATCAAAAATTGTCGATCGACTATCTTAGTAGAGTTATGAACCAACATAGACTAGTCATTTTTAGGGTGGTAGAGAAATCATGACACATAATCCCATCCAGGGTCGGAATGCCTCTAGGTGCTCCTGGGGGTCTGATTTTCCATTTTATAGATCAATATGGATTGGTGGCTTAAAATGGGTAAGCAAAGGAATGGCCATCACTACTATCAAGAGAGGGTGGTTCTCCTCTTGACAAGAAGATAGTTATCTAAAGCTTTAAGTAAGGTTAATAGTTAGGGTTCAAAGGATTTTAAGACTCATGCGTATGCGTGACATGGTTTTGCACATAATGGTAGAAATCAGCCATGCTCGATGGAGCTATGATGATGACTGGGAAGAGTTGGATAGTCAAAGCTAGAATTTGAGGCTTATGGGTAGAAAAGATGGTAGTTTAAAAATGGGTTAGTAAGGTTGTTCATCATAGGGGGGATGATAGGGTTAGAAACTTGTTCTAATTAAAGGGTTGTTAGGCATGGCTAGTGTTGTAACGATTCAGATGTATAGAGGGGTAAGGTATGTTAGGTATAAAATATAGGGGTGGTGGTTGGGTTAACTTTGATAAGGATAGGGCTTGAAGGGCCAAGAGGTAGAAAAGCAAGAGCTAGTTATATTTGTGCATGATGGAGAGCTTCCAACTACCCTTATGACTAGCATACCTACTTGGCCAGTGCATCACACTTGAGCTTGATGGTAATTCTATAAGCTTCATCCACCATTTGATCCTAGTAATGTTCATCATGAGCCCTTGACTAATGGTGATGTCCATCCAAAGATGGAGCATGAGCAAAATGCAAACAAGAACATAGTGACATAAAATGGCTAGGAAAGCCATAAATGGTGCTAAATGAAACTCTTGCTATAAGATAAGCTAATCAAGAGAGCGGGAACCAATGAAGGGATGAATTACATATACAACAAAGTCAGTCACACACAATAGAAGTGGATTGTTAAGCACACTCCAAGGCTCAAGTTAGTTCTCATACAAAGTTTCAGTAAATGTAAAGAAAATTATCTGAAAGGGGAAAACCTATTTGTTTATATAGGTGACAAGTGTGCCAATTGTAGTACTTCAAAATGAGTAATGGGTGGCCACATATCTTTAGCGTACTGGTGGCATGGGCAAGATTCTCACTTGGTGGTTGTTGTGATCACATTACTTTGTATATCTTGCGTCGTGCTAATTATTGTGTGATGGTTAAGGGATTGATTTGCTTAGGTTTTTTAGCTATCAATTCTATATCCCAAGTTGATCAACCATGTGCTATTGGTCATTCAACTTGAGCTTAATCCTTTATTCTTACTTAATGACTATCTCCTTGCTCAACTTGGGTCATTCATCTTAAGCTAACCATCCAATAGCTAGAGGCTACTTTTGGCTATGTCAAAGACAAACTTACTATAACTTTTGTAACTATGCCTACTAAGACAAACTTTTGTAATTGTGCCCATTGACACAAACTCTATCACCACTTTTGCAATTGTGCCCATTGAGACTAAGATTTAACTTTTAAGAGTGTCAATCAAGTTAGGGATCATACTCTTGGTAAGACACAAGTACTTTGTACTTTGTGTAAGCAAGAATACATTGGTATGTCTTTTACAGTTCACTTCTAAAGATATCCCTTGGTTTAAATACCTTGCTCTTGTGAGACACAAGTCAATCCATATACCTCAAATACTTCACTTTTGATGACATCAATCAAGCCAAAGACTATACCCTTAGCGAAACACTTGTATCTTGTTCTTGGTGTAAGCAAGATTCATCCATATGCTTTGAAGGCTTTACTTTGGAAGATGTCAATCAATTTGAAGATCTCACTTCTAAATCCCTTCTATACTTAGTATTTTGTCATGTTTATGTGCTTGACTAGATACTTGTAGTTGGTTTTGTGGTTTGCTTGGTTTTTGTGCTTAATTGAATTAATTCAATGATTTCATATTGTTTCAGGTTTTTAGGTGTATCTTGAGTTCTAGAATTTAATTTTAACTGATTCTTATGTATTTAGAAATCTAAGAGAAAGCTTTAAATATGTCATGAAGAGTCCAAAACCCAATTTAGGCATTTTGGAGGTCAAATAAAGCCTAGAAGCTGAAATAAAGTGTTGTCCTGTGACACAGAACTAGTTCGGTATTTTCATCATAGTTAGAGCTTCATTCCTCATTTTGGAGCAAACCAAGCCCATAGCATAGCTAAGATCCATCCCCACAACTTTCATGAAAGGTTTGAGGCCAAACTACACTATTTTCATTGAGTTTCAAGGCTATAGACTTAAGTTTTAAATTTTGTTATGGGTTAGACTATCTTGGAAAATTGTTTCATTTTTTAGCTAATAAATTGAGCTATGAGTAGAATTTTTTTATCAAGGTTGGGGCCATTGAGTTTCTACGAGATGGGACTGCAACTTTTATGAAGAGATCCAAGACCAATTGTACCTTCATCTAACCCTAATCAGCAACCAAAGTGAGAGGAGAAGTGTAAAGTATAAAAACGTGTTTGCAATAGTCATTTAGGAACCTTTCCATTTTCTTTCACCTTTGTAATAAAGGAGGAGCTCTCCTAGGGCAAAGGCACCATTCCCTTTTAGGTCTTCTCTTTTCATTTTTTTTATTTTTATTTCTTTTGTAATTTGTAGTTAATCTTTTTATTCAATCCAAGGGAAATTTTGCATCAATTTTCTTGTTAATTATGTGAATTGCTTCTATTGTTAATTTCTTCCCAATTTGATTCTCTAGATTCTTTATTTTAATTCCAATAATTTCTTTAGATGATTGATTGAGATGGCCAACTAATAAACTGCTAAGTGAAATTCTATAGGCAATGTTGTTGTTTATGGCTATTTGGCTAGAGTAGTAATAGGGTTTTTGATTAGCTACCAGGGTAAATCAATTTTCCTAAAGAATTGAGGGTAATTAGTTGATTTACTGCTAGGGTAAATTGATTAGTTAGTCTTAGCATTTTCATAACTTAATGCTACTAGTGAATTAGTTGAGGTGCTAGGCTTTAACAGATTTAGTAATAAGGGCTAATCGGGTGCTGGGCTTAGTTAGCCAATTTAGAGAAATATTAGCAAGAATTGATTAGGTGATAGGCTTTAATTATATTCTTGGCTAAGCAGTCAAATGGGGAAGGAAATGTTTGTGTCAATGATCAATTACAAAGTTGATCACAAGAGTCCCTTGGATTGAAGCTTTTTTTTTTTTTTTCATTTGATTTCCCTTTTATCTTTAATTTTGTTTGCTTATGTTTATATTATTTCTTTAATTCATATTTCTCATTAGTTAATATCCAACCCCCCTTTTCTATTATGAACACATTGACTCTCTATGGTTTAACCTAGACTCACCTTTGCTATAAGTTAAGGTAGTTTAATATATTATCTTTGCTAATTTCTACAGGCGTCAAATTTTGGCACTGGTGTCAGAGACTAGCTTGATTAATTCTTGTATTTTTAGTAGATTTTTTTTTATTTTTTCATTATTTTTCTCATTTACTAATTGAGTTCTTATTTCTTTTTCTTCTCCTTATTTCCTATTATTTTGTCAATTTCTTTTGTTGTTTGTTATTATTTGACATTCTCTAACACTCTGAATTAGAAGCCATGGCTGAGAATTACAGACTTGCACAACAAATGTCTATGTTAACTTCTCTAGTTCATCAGTTGACACAAATGCTAATAGCAAATGGGTTTTCAACATTAAAATCTTATGAACCATTCTAGCAAGCTTACATAAAGGGAGGATTCTTAGAGCAACATGATTTAAATTATCCACAAAGTCAATATGATCCACACTCCTATTCATAAAATTCTAGATGATATAATCATTATGATCTATATTTTGACCAGTACAACCATGACTGCTATCATCACTCAAATTTAAGCTTTAACCATTAAGCTAGCCAAGCCTACTACTATCTCCATCCCAAGCCATGCAGTAGAACCAGAATCCATCTTCCACCAAAGCCATTGAAGATCTTATTCAAACCATGGATCAAAACAACCTGCAATTCCAACAACATATAAGAGCTAACACATAGTAGTTACAACAAGACATGAATGCTAAATTTAAGACTTTAGAAACAAGAATGACCAATCTAGAAACACAAATTAACAAGTTGGAAGCTCAAGTTTTGTAAGGTCCTGAGAATTAGAAAATAAACTACAGAAATCACAAATCTTGCACTTATTCCTTTGGGGGAATTTGTATTCTCCTTTGTCTGCAGTATGTTTTTCTTTTTTTAATCTTAATAGAAGGTGTGATTTATTCTTTTAATCAATAGGCACAATAAAGTATTAATTGGTGAATATATAAATAGCAAAATTAATAATTGTGCAACAAGATTAAGAATGTAAGAGCAGAAAAGTAAAGATTAAGACATAAGTTTTTAAAGTGGTTCAACTTGAATTGAAACTGCAATTCAAGTCTACTCTATTGGATAATCTTCAACCAGATTACTACTTTATTAATAAAAAGAAAACATTAGGATTTAACCAGGCTCCTGAAATGCCAGTTTAAAAAATAAACACAAGAATTACAAGAATCTTACTAACCAAGAAGAATTAAAGGCAAGCTCTTCTAAACCAAAAACAAACACAAGAATTATAATAGGCTCTTACTAACCTAAACAAGATTTCTATCAACCTAAAAACCTTAAAAGAAAATGACAAAATAGAAATGAATAGGGTAAAGTAAAATACAATACCAGAGGTTTGAGATGAAATCTCAAACAGCTAAGATGAATTTAATAGAACTTTGATTTTGAATCTTTTGATTACACCTTAGGATTCTTGGAAGGTAGAGAGAAATTAGGTTTAGTGCTTTGATCAGAGATTTTCACACTTGAAGGAGAAAAAAATTGTGTAAAAACTATTGAAGAACTGAAGGTAATTGGGCTTTTATAATTACTGTAACAAATTGTAATAGAATAACTGATTTTTAGTTGATGAATCAATTACTACATCAATTCTAAGAAAAATCCCAACCTTCGGTTTAAAAACTTTTCAAAGCTGTTCTTCATGAATCGATGTATGAATCAATTTGTATAGATTTTCAAACATGAATTAATTCATAATATATAAAATAGTTTTTATAAAATCTATACTTTCTTCAAGTGATGTTTCTACCTCATTTTGAAACTATTTATTTGAGTCAAACTTCTTTTGAAATTCCTTATAAAAGATCCTATAAAAATAAAATAATTCCTAATTATAATGCTGATATCTTGAATCACAAATATACTTTGAAACCTGTAAAACAAATTAAAATAAGCAGTAAAACATAATATCAAATAGTGATGTGAAAAATTAATTAAAATTATTTTTTAACATCAAAACTAAGGAATATATGTAGCTAGGGTAACCTAGGCTAACAATCTCTTCTTTTTTGATGGTGACAAATAATTTTAGATTAGTTTCAAAGTAAAATAAAAAAATAGTAAGCTTTTAAAAAAATTTGAACTTTATGAAAATTTTTAATTTTTTAATTTTTCTCCCCTTTTGAAAATTTTCTCTTTTTCTCCTTTTTTTTTTTGAAAATTGTAATCTTATTTTGAAAATTTTCTCCCCCTTTTTAATTGAAAATAATATGTCATTAAAAAATATTTTAATTTGAAAATGACATCTAAAATTTATGGGATTTTTGAAAATTCTATAGTTTTTGAAAAAATTCCATATTTCTCCTTCTTTTGGCACATCAAACAGTAATAATATGAAAAATGAAAAATATGTAGCAAAAATATAATAAAAGAGAGTAGAATACATTAATCAGGATTTAATCTACATTTATATGTCAAAAGAATCATATATCAATCTAAATTAGTATAATAATATAAAATCTAAGGTAAAGATAAAATATCCAATAGAAAGTGTAGAAAACTTTTATAGCTTCCAGCAATAACAAATAATGATAATATCTAAATCATCCAAAAATATCAAAGTATCAACATAAAACTTGAATCCAACATCCATGAAAATGATAATATCTATGAAAATATTAAAATATCCATAAAAGTATTAAAATATCTAGAAAATATAAACCATACTCAAATTACATCAATATCAAAAGAGTCTCAAAAACATAACAAGACTAGTAAAAACAAGATAGGGGAAATGGGACTAAGGGATATAAATTAGATAAATAAGCACAAATAAAGCTACTCTGCAGGAGGTTCATCTATCTTCTGAAGCTCAACATCTTCATCTTGTTATTGTATCCTCAATTTGATCTCTTGAACTTGAACCTCAAGGGATTTGAGCCTTTGGTTTATCTTATTGTCTTTTTTGCGGCTTTCATCTTTTAAATGAGACATCCTTTCTTCCGTAAGGTCAAACCATATTTCTTGAGTGTTAAAATCTTATTTGTTTGATCAGTCATATGCTTGTGCATCCTTTCTATCAATTCTATTAATATGGCTTCAGCTTCAGTAGAAATTGCAGTTGAGACTGAAATTTGTCTAGATAATTGTGTAGCCCTAGATAAGAAGTCCATTTCCCTTGTTCATTTTCTCTAAGACCTATCTTGTGTAAATGTGATGCAGTAATCATTGTGATTGCATTTGGTGGTGAAGACAAAATTTTATTAGAAAGTTCTATTTTGGATTTGGTAAAGAATAGTGTTAGGATCATACCATAGGGAAGATAACTAATGTCTGTTCTTTTAGAACATTCACCTATGTATTTCAAAATAAAATATGAAAAATTGAAATCAATCTAGTTTTTGATAATCCACATTAAAAATAAATCATCTTCCACAATTTGGGTGAAATTGCTGATCCTTGGCACAATTATCTTGCATAGAGCATAGTGCAGTATCTTGTCTTGAGGAGACAAGCCAGTTATTAGCAATTTTCCACTACCATCTTTTGGGTGGAGTAGGGAAATAGTATTCTAACAGCTAGTTCTTTATTGTAATTAGGAAAGGATCCTACAGTAAGCTTTGGCATTGTATTATTCATACCAAATTCATTAGCAAAAGATTTAGAATCAATCACCACATGTTTATGTATCACATAATAAGATAATTTACCATAAGCATCAACAAGATTAGCATAAAACATTTTTACTAATCTAGGGTAAGTTGTTTCTTTGAAAGTTAGAAATTTCTCTAGCTTATACTTTGCTAACAATTTAGTTAAATGGGTTGTTTTCAGCAATTGGTTATTAAAGCATTTCAATGGTTCAACTTTTCTATGTTCTAAAGAGAGATAGGTAGCATACTCATTTGAGGACTAGAAGAATGATTCTTCTTCAGTTGATTAGGTAGCCTTCATAGGTGATTTGTCCTTTCATTTTACTATTAGCTTGATCCTTTTTGCCATTGTTGAAATCATTGTTGGGGGAAGTGCAGTTTCAGTACTTAGGGTTTTTTGGGGTTTGATTTGGGCCTTTTTGATTTAGGCCATTTCTGGTGAAATCAATTAGTTAAAAAGTTTAGAAATGATGTTTGTAATGTTTTTGTGTAAAATTTTTGGTGAAAAAGAGTTTAAAAATGAGGATTTTAGGGATTTTTAGAAGGAGAAGATGAGAGAATTGACTAAGGGTGGCTGAAGGGTTACTGTAAAATGAACTGAACTTTGATTCATGTATTTATAATATCATGGCTTGAATCGATTTGTGAATTGATTCAGAGAGCAAAAATTTACTAATGAATTGATTCAGGTTTAAATTCACTCATTGAAATTCATAAGGGAATTGATTGTGGCATCGATGCATATATAAGTTAATAGTTTGAGAATCTATTAGGTAATTGATTCATCCAAGAGTTTTTAAAAAAAAATTTACAATTTGAGTCTTCTTGAAAGTTTGTGAAATCATGTGAATCAATGTAGGCATTGATTCATAATGTGCATTATTCAAGAAGTGAATCAATTATGGAATCGATTCAAAAACTCAAAAAAAAATTGGATAAATGGGAATCGACTAGGGGGATTATAAGTTCGATTTTTCTAAGTTTTTGTTCACCTAAGATTTTTCTTATTATTCAAAAAATCAGATGGCATCTTAAATCACTGAAGTCTCAAATCCTCTTCATGTACTTGCAAAACAAACTCAGCAACATCTTCGATGCTTGAGTTAGTACTTGCATCATGCAAATCAAATATGAAAAATGAGCAAATTTACTAGAGTTTAGGGAGTTTTGTCAATGTTTGTCTTGTGGTGAGTGCAACTTCTATTCTGCATCATGAGTTGCTTTCTTTTCTCTCACACAGACCTACAAAAATAGAATCAAATTTGCTTGGTTGGTACCTAGTAAATTTTAGGTCCAAACTTGTTAGTAGATACAGTAGAAACTTTCTTAGCAGTAGGTAATTTTGGTAACCATACTAGTTTTTCATTTGGTTTCAATAGGTATGTTGCATTCTTGAATAGAGAGTCTCTGATATGATGGCCTTTGTGATTACAAAATAGCAGGTGATATTGATAGGGTTCCTTCTCTTAAATCTTTTAGGCTACTATTGTCTATATCCTAAGCCATTTTTATTTTGTAATCTTTTCTAATTTTCAAGAATGCCATTCAGTTTTTCATTACCCTTAGCAAAGCCTTGTAACATCTTAATCAATCTCTCTATCTTCAACTTATTGGAGGCACAATGCTCATAAGTTTTGTTCTCACTAACTAATTTTTCAACCAAAACATTCAAATCAACATTTTCTTTTCCAATTCTCTCAATCTTTTTTATCAGATTCTCATTCTGACTCTTTAATTTCTTTATCTCCTTATTGGTTTTAGTCAGTGCTTCATAAATCTCTTCATATAGGTCATCAGAATCATCATGATCTATTTGATTGCTGGAATCACTAATAGAGTCATTGATATAGGAATTACAAAAAAGATAAAGGATATTGCAGAACTTGTGAATTTTCATTATGCTTGGCCATCATGTAGTGTTGTTCTTCACTTTTGCACTCATCTTCAATTCTGCATTTGTAAAAAGTCTCCAAGATATCTAAAATTTCTTTTCCTATTTTGTACTCTGAAATTCTTGGAAATTCATTAGTAGACAATGTACTAATAATAATCTGTTTTAACTTGAAGGCAAGAAGATGTTTCTTTCCTCTTCATCAGTCTATAGCAGTTTAGACTTTGGTTCTTGTTGACGTCAAAATTTGGTTCGTACGGAGGACCTAAACTTCAGTCAACAGGAAAGGATTCGGCGAACCCCTACCTGCAACCTGGTGTAAAAGTCTAGAGAAGAAGAAGAAGAAAGCACAATAGGCAGCATTATTTTTTAACGTGGTTCGGCCAAAGTCCTTCTTTGGACCCCTACATCCACGATGATCCTTTTATTGCTGGAAAATGCTTGTAATATACATGGTTTACAGGAGCTTCTCTCTAGTGAGCTCCATAGCTCATTCTCTCAGAGCTCTCCCTTCTCACTATGGAGTTCTCTCTCCTTTTTTTATCATCTAGAGCCTATATACAAAAGGTTAACTTTATTATTCGGCTCTTGCAGGCTTCCTATCAATCAGCCCCCTGCTGACTGTCTCCTCCTCGATCTGCATGCCTAGCTGGCTTTGGTTGAAGAGGGCTTCTTTTTGGTGGATTGGGCTCCCTTCATTTGGGCTTTTTGCCAGCCCAAAA
>JANHAO010028746.1:0-10532 GCA_026873985.1 Saraca asoca
TTTGAAGATGAAAAAAATATATTTAATATTATTTACAACTTTGTCATTAATGAAAATAGGTATTTTTCTTATTTTTGAAAAAAATATGAAAACAACTATATACAAAAATAAGGAAAAACACCATTTTACTATTTCCTGAAAACTGTTTTTTAGTTTCTGTTTTTGAAAATAGTTTTTGAAAAACAGTTTTTGAAAACAGATTGCTAAACAGGTTTTTTTTGTTTTTGGAGAACAAGAAAACAAAAAAACTGTTTTTAAAAACAAATAAACACTTTCCTAAACAGGGCCAAAAGATTTGGTAGCTTTAACTTTAACGAGGAATGAATTTAAAACACAAAATAAATGTAGTAAATGATTATACGAAATAAATTTATTTATTGCTCAAAAATTTTGTCCAAAATTATATATGCTACATAATATTAGAGTAAAAATGAAAAATTATAGTAATGATATGTGATGGTGGAGTGACTTCTCTTTTAATAATATACTAGATACTAGATTTGTGCCTGTGAAATGCATGGGCAAGATTTATAAAATTAAATTATATTGGATTGCGAATATTAAAATAAAAAGATATTAACATAATACTTTGAGATGTGAAATAGAAACAACAAGGTTGTCTTTAGTTGTAGAGAAAGTTTTCTATTTTCTATTTTGTGAGAGAAAACCATTTTCCGTTTTCATACAGAAAAGTAGAAACTGTATTGAAAACATCTTTTAACGAAAATAATATTTAGATTAAAAAGTAAAGACTGTTATTTGATTAAAAAAAAAAAGTTTCTAGTGGGGATTGAATAAAAATAAGTTATGAAATGTATGCTTTCCACTAGAAAACTGGAGTTCTTTTTTGTAAAGAAAACATGAAAAACTATTTTTAATCATTTGAACATGTTTTCTATATTTTACAAAATTTTAGAAAACAACCATGAAAAACAAGTCAGTTTTCTGCAACTAAACATAGCCTAAGCCTCCTCTTCATTTATCAAATGTATTTTTATACTTGTTTATTAGCAATTCTTCCATAGAAAACATTCAAACTATTTTAGAAAAATTTCCATTCTCTAAAACAATTTTCCTGATATTATAAAAGCTGTGATACTCACTTTCACTCAAATCTTATTATGCACCAAGTGACTTCTCTTCACTGTTAGAGGGAGAGTGAGAATTTTTAATTTTTTTTATTTTTCTCTTTTTTATTTCAATTCAAATTATGGACAAAATTTTTGAATTTTTTTAATCTTCTTCTAATTCAAAATATCTTCTCTTTTATCTATATTGAATAATTTATATAAATAAATAATTATATTTATATAGAAATAAAATACTTATCAATACATTATTAATAAAATCTAATTTTGATTTGATAAATAATATTTATATAAAAATTGTTACTTTTTAAATTTTCACATTATCTTTAAATATCAAATATTAAATTTAATATTTCATAGTTTCCCTTTTCAAAACTTTCACTTTCAAGTATTTGTCACAATTTTAATTTAAAATATTTTTGGAACTCATGAAAAATATTTCTAAAATGTATATTTTTTGAAGATAATATATTAGTTATTATAATACATAAACTCTTATTAATTAAATAATTAAATCTTCTAATATAAAGTAGCTAATTTAAATTTGTAAATAAAATAATTTATAAATCTAAGATTAATATACTAAGAAAATATTTTTTGGAAAGATGAAAAAAATTCAAATGATAAATTTTTCTAATTTAAAATATTAATGTAATAATTTTACGAAATAAAAAAAAAATGTAGTAATTCTTCATAATTAATATGAATATAATTAGACTAATTATATAGTTATCTAATAGATAAAAATGCGATGAAGTTTTGTCTATATTTAAATATATTATAATTTATAATTTAAATTTATATTAAAAATTATTATCAAATAAAATTAATTAAATCCTGCTTCACACGGGATACAAATTAGTTTAATATCATTGAAGTGAAAATATTATTCTTACATTATTATACAATAAGTGATAGTTTATTTCAAATTCTAATACCAAATAAATTTGCTTATTTTTACATGGAACATTTGAGATTATTAAGTTTGCTACAAAAAAAATAAACATTTTCTTCCTTTCAAAGGTTCCAATAACAAACTAAACATAAAAAGAAAAATAAATTTCTTTCATAGCTTTAACTTTCCATTTTTTAATGATAGTAATAAATTGCACATATATTCATGCTGGTATGTCTTCCATATATTTGAGTTCTTATGTCTAGACCTTGAATAAATAATGTATCAAATATTGGTTTCATGAAACCAATCATCTGTAAACATTTATAAAGACAATATAATTTATGTTTTCAAATAATAATAATTAAGAAAAAATAAATGAATAGAAGTTTTTAAAATTTGATGGAGAGTCAATATATAAGCTAAACAATAAGTTTTCTAGTGTCTTCAGAATCAAATCAAACCAAAGCAATTTTTTTTCCAGCAAAACAAAAGATAGCTATCTCATTGTTTGTTTTCTAATAAATTAAAAATCAAAATATATTATTCACGTATAGTTCATATATATATATATATGTATAATTCAAATTAAAATCTATTAACAAATTTAAATTGAAAATCATGTCTTCTTTAAATAGATAATTTCTATAAAAATTAAGCATAGATAATATTTATGAGAGTGGTTTAAAAATTAGAGGACATACTAATTAAGTTTCTTATTATTCAACTCACTGAAATATTAAATTATTTTTTTATTTTTATTTTTAACATTAGTTATTTAGATAACTAATAAATTAATTGTAGGCTGAAAATTATTTCAACAATATTAAATTGGATATTAAAATTGCACTACTCTAAATTGATAATTCAATAATCTAATAGTAGTAAAATTAAAATTAAAATTAAAAATTAATTATAGAAAATCTTAATAAATAATTAATTGTTAAAATATATAATTTTAATAGAGCGATCATAATATTTAGTTTTCATCAAAATGATTTATAATTTAAAAATCAAAGGATATTGTTGAAAAAATTATTTATATTCTAAAATTATACAAACTATTCAGATATTAAAATAATTTTAAAATTAAATATAAAATAAAAAATTATAAAAATATATTTGATGGAAAAACTTTTAATGACATTTGAAGGTTTTTATTTTCAAGTGGTATGTTGTACAAGCAATTTTGTTGTGCTATGCTTGTATCTTTGATGTATTATTATCAATACTTTATTTTTTCAGCTCTTAAAATTAAAATAGAATAGTCAAATAAAAATTTATAGAACTTAGATATATTAAATAATTGAAATTGAAAATCATATTAGCCAATTAAAATTAAAATTTAGTTGCAAATATTTTTTCTAATAGATTAAAAGTAAGTTATAGTTAATTTTTTCTTTAATAGATAATTCTTTTTTAAAAATTATTTTCTTAATAGAGTTGAAATTAGTTGTAGATATTTTTTTATTAAAAAGATAATTCCTTTTTGTAAAAAAATTAATTTCAATATTTTAGTTCAATTTATATTTTATATAGAATAAAATATATAATTATACTGTTTAAATAAAAAAGTAATTTTTGCAGAATCATTTTTAATGAAAGTATGACACTTGTCATTTTTTTTGCTTGCAGATAGAAGTCTTTTAGTAATAGATATATAGATATATTAATGTTGGTACGAAATGATCAAATGCAATGTTTTGATTCTTCTTTTGTATTTCAGTTTTTTACCTAATTTGTTAGCATTAGTTTAAGGAATTTTGTTTTTGAAACTTAAATGGATGCCACCACTTTATATATTATTAGTATTTTAAGCATTTAATAAAGTTTGGTTATTTGATTTAAATATCAATTTAAAAGTTTTAGAAATATAAATAAGCTCAAGATCTTCAAATCCTCAACAAAATAATTCGAGTCGGTAATACAATTGAACTAAGTTTATTATCGAATGACATGAATCATATTTTATTTACACTTGTCATTAATCTATATCAATATGCCAATAAATTCAAAAAATATATTTTTTATTAGTATTGTTGACACTAGAGAAGTTGGCCATTGAGCGCCGAAATAATTGTTATGGCTTAACAAAATAACAATATTTCATAAAATCTTTTAAAAACTTGTGTAAGGTAATGACACCTTGACAAAAGAGGAAGGAAATATCTTATTAAATTTTTACTCTAAAGAAATGTATATCTAATTTCAATCTTTAAAAGGTATTTTATAATGAGGAGAATTATTTAATATTTATAAAAAATATTTTTACATTACAACTAATACGGGACATTTTAACATTTACATATAAATACATAAATTGACTTTGGCACAGGTTACTAACCAATTAAGATTAACCTTTACGGCATGGTAAAATCAGCCTTCAAAGACTACAAAGTATCAGTCCACACTAAGAATTATAAAAAAAAAAAAAAAGGTCTATCTAAATACTCTTGATGACCTTGAACTAGATTTCTCACTAGAATCCTAAGACCAACTCTCTCATGGAGACTACCAAGATTCTTCTAACTCATTTAATCCCTTTAGTTATTTCTTCTCTAACTCATCTTCAAAGTCGCCAAACCTCAAGCAATGTATAATCAAGAATTTAAGAAATATGCCAAAGAAATATGCTGGGTGAGCAGCCAAACATATAAGCATTTGATCAAATTTATAAAACAATAATATTTCATTTATTCCTTTTAACTTATTTATATAAATTATTATAATATTCTATTTTATATATTCATGATTTTCTTCAATATCTCAGTATGCTGCAAAAATGAAGGACAACTTTAGTATTCACGCTATTATGTCATAACCAAATAACAATAAATTACTTTTAAATCTGTTACTCATGCTAAAGAGGTGACTGCCTCACGCGACAATGAAAATATCAAATTACATTGCATATTTGCCCAGCTAACTTTATCTATTTTGTCACACCAATTTTGCCCACAATTTTTATAGTTAAACAACTTTTATAATACATGCATACTTATTAAACTAGAAACATATCAACAAAGCCTATAGTAAAATCATAAAAAATATTGGCAATTTGGTCACACCTATGAATTGGGCCATTTCAACAGTTGAGATTTAATTTATAATTAAACTTTACTTTTTTAATAAAATTTAAAAGCTGCGTGCGTTTTTTTCTTTATTAACAAATTTTGTGTGCTTTGTGCCTACTCTTTGTGAAACTATTTCATTACTCCTAAGTAAATGTCTAAACATCAATAAATTTAGATTATATTTCATTACATATTTAAAATAATTTGGAAGACTCCCTTGTAACTTTTGATGAAAAAAAATTGTATTTCACAACCTTTTTTTTTTTTATGAAAATTTTGAAATTTTCGCAAAATTTGTTTATGAAGTTTTTGTTGATGGAATTGCAACATGCGTTAAATGCAAAATTTCTATAAAGTTGCAAAGTTTTATAATAAAAAGTTACAAAATTTTGAATCCAAAATTTTACTTTTCATGAACAAAATTTTAAAACACTTGTAAAAGTTATGAATTCTAATAATGCATTATCGATACAGTTTTTTGTTAGATGATCTCCCATCAATTTTCCATTCAGCATCAATCATCAACATCCTAGCCAAATGGTTACTAAATTTCTACATCAAAGGATGCCACCACATAAAGGTGTTGAATACTATCATACTACTTAAAAAAACCAAGAATGTTAAGGACACGTTAATGTGCAGTAATTATCTTATGAAGTGATGTTTGTTGCACACATAATTATCTCACTCTAAATCAATAATGTGAAAAAATGTTAAAGGCTCACACCTCGTAGAGTAAGCCTTAGTATGAAAAAATCTATGTGTGTTGGTTAAATTTTTTTGTTATTCCTTATTATTTCATTCAATTTGTACTTAGGTTCTTATAATTTTGAAAGTTTGGAATTGAATCTTTATGCTACTTTTGATCTATAATTGGACTCTTCTTGCCACTTTTTATTAAATTTTGTTTGTAATTGAAACATGTGGATATACTATATTGATGCAACATCACGAATGTTCTTGAAAATGTTGCATACCATTTAGATTTATATTTTAAGTGGTAAATAATGAATAAAAAATTATATTTTACAGATTAATTTGATTTTAGAAAGAAATTTGGAGTCTCGTACATTTCAATTCATAAACTAGTAACATTTTGCTATTCACATATATTAAATTACTGACAAAATCTAACTACAAAATGAGAAGAGGTATTGGATTAGAAATAAAAATAAGAATTCAATTCCAAACTTTTAAATTACAAAGAATTAATTAAAAATTTGATAAAGGAGAACTAAAGTAATTTAGCCTTAACTTTTTCTGTTAAAAGTTATCGAAAATTGTGCATTGTCTTTGCAGAGAGGAGTGTTATAGAGAACCATGGCCTGATGACCGGACTAACTCCTCTGAGGACTGGTGTGATTTGGTGGAGATTCTTGGTTGCACTTAGAGTGTATAGGTTGTGTGTAGTAACTCAACGAGGGACAAAACTTAGATGTAGTTCCTTACATGTTGGTGGTGCTGTTCTCCTATCACAATACATTATATGTATCATTTTGCTTATGTATTGACTGTTGATGTGTGCAAAATGATACACACAGTGTATTGTGATTGGGGAACAGCACCACCAATATAGAAAACTACATCTAAATTTTGTCCACTTAATGAAAAGAGGGATATATTATTAAATTACAAAAAAGATAATATATTAGTGTACAATAAATATTAAAGTATCACTCTTTTAATTGGCTTAATATATACAATTAAATGCACTCAATGCAACTTTTGTGACTTGGATCCTGCCAAAAACGCATACTAATAGAAATATAGAAAACCTTGATGTTAGAATTTTAATTAAGCATTAATCAATTAATAAGGCCAAATCTATAATCCTTTGTCCCTAGGAAAACAATACCCCAGGTCTATGATCTTAAGCTACAACTCAAAGTATGACATTATTTCTGAACTTCTCCTGGCCAAAAAGTCATGTACACTTTCTTATGCAGATTATCCTTTGAAAGAGAGAGTAATACATACAATGATGTTTCAATTATTAATTAGGAGAACGAAACAACAAAACAGGAATGGGATAGATTAATATTAAGGAAAAAATACACCTTACCTTCTTGTGATATGCTGGTAGGGATGGCAGTGGGGCAGGATGGAAACAGATCAAGTTTTTTCTATCTTAACCCATAGTATTGCATCTTGCCTTGTCTCTACCTCATCCCTGCATGTGGGGGAAGTTTGTGCCCTATCTCCACAATCCATAGTGCCCTAATTCCTCGCTAGGAAAACTAAAAAAAAAAAAAAAATCCAAAAATCATATAAAAAAGGAAAATTTTAAATTTAAATACTTCAGATTCACACAAAATCAATACAATATTATAAGATAGATTTAAAATTACACATAATGTCACAAGATAGGTCTAAAATTGTATATAATTTGTTCAAACAATCTCAAATTAAAGAAAGAAATAATTTGAAAAAAAGAGAGGAAATAACCAGTTTTTTAATGAATTTTTAAGATGTATTTTTAATAATTAAATTACTAAAAGGACCAACAATAATGTCTCTATATATATATATATATTAGTCTATAAAGTTAAAATTATAATTTCATATTTTTAGGGTTCTAATATTAAGGAAAAAATACACCTTACCTTCTTGTGATATGTTGGTAGGGATGGCAGTGGGATAGGATGGAAACAGATCAAGTTTTTTCTATCTTAACCCATAGTATTGCATCTTGCTTTGTCTCTACCCCATCCTTGCATGTGGGGGAAGTTTGTGCCCTATCTCCACAATCCATAGTGCCCCAATGCCTCGCTAGGAAAACTAAAAAAAAAAATTCAAAAATTATATAATTTTTTTTTAAATTTAAATACTTCAGATTCACACAAAATCAATACAATATTATGAGATAGATTTAAAATTATACATAATGTCACAAGATAGGTCTAAAATTGTACATAATTTGTTCAAACAATCTCAAATTAAAGAAAGAAATAATTTGAAAGAAACAAAAGGAAATAACCTGTTTTTTTTAATGAATTTTTAAGATGTATTTTTAATAATTAAATTATCAAAAGGACCAACAATAATATCTCTATATATATATATATATTAGTCCATAAAGTTAAAATTATAATTTCATATTTTTAGGGTTCTTTAAGTGAAACAGCCAAATATTGTTCTATCCCTAAAATTTGCATTAGGTTGAAAACTTGTCTTGCATCTTGCCTAGTAGGAAAAAAATCCATACCATATTTGCATCTCGTCAGGGCAAGCCTTGAACTCGAAATTTTGCCATCTCTAATGGTTGAGTTTACTTTTTTATCTATGGTTTAAAGTGTTAAAATTGACTTACTCATGATTTGCTCTTTTAATACTTTGTTCATATGAAGTAATTTTCCTTAAAAAAATGTGACATCCTTGAGTAATCTTGGGTAATCAAGTTAATACACTGGGCCTAATCAAATAGCTAGTTTAGATGTAAAAGGGAAAGAAGGACCCAAATTGGTCAAAAGGACCAGTCAGCCACTCCTTTGTGAGTTGGTCCACTAGCCATTATAAACTAGTTGATCGGTTTGTGACAAAACAAATTTAATTTGAGAAATCCTAGAATGTAAAAATAGAATACTAAAACAAACAGAGAGTGATAGAGAGTGAGAAAACCAGCAAAGGAGTCCTATTTTTGCGATTCCTTGTTAGGGGATAATAATGTGAGGTAAACTTGCAAAGCTAAGGTTAAGTTACTTTATTCTAATCCTCAACTTTATGAATTTTGATTACTTGTTAAGTTGATTGGTTTTGGTTGGTTAGGAACCTGATCAAGCATAGAGTTTAAGAGTTCAATTGTATGTTTGGTTTTGGGAAGAACATTTTCTAGCAAAGTGAGCAAAAATTTCTATTTTTGATAAGCCCTATTTTAATAAAAAAATATGTATATAATATTATTTTTTTTAAAAATATCCCAATTTAGTATGTGAACTGAGTAGAAAGATAGTTGACCTCTTAATTTATATGTTGTATTAGTTTAGGATTAACCTCAGATTTTTTGCTTTATTGCCGTACATCTTTTGCTGGACCTGCAAAGAATTGTTTGCATACTAGGACCACTTCTAGGATGTATGATATGATGTTGGAATTTTTTATGGACTGACATAATCCTATAATATCTCAAATTAATTGGATGTCACTTTTAAAGCCTGTTATTATTAAGTTCAATTTATTTGTGAATATTTTAATGGGCTTAGTGGATATTGGGCCCTGTGATTGGGTTTGCCATGATGGATAGGCTGGTCCCATCTTTTATATTTTATAGGAGACGCCCCTATTCCTAGCCACCTTCAGAGGTTCAGTTTTCCCCATCTAACCTGAACATAGTGTTCTGGGTGGAATAGGGATAGTTTCTTCCTTTTCTTCTCTGCAGGGTATAGATCTGAAATGGTTTCAGCAGCTAATGTCATTCCAGGTAATTTTGGATTTCTCTAATTCTAAATTTTATAATTTGTTATATCCTTTTACATGTCATATGTTTAGGATTAGATTGTTTCCTATTAATTTTTTTTCCTGCAATTGGTATCAGAGCCAAATCTAATCCTATTATGGCTGTAAATTGAAATTGTCAAATTAGGTAAAAACCCAATTATTTTTTCTAAAAATATATATTATAATTGAACAATTTTTCATGAAATTGGGTTAGGTTTTACCTAGATTTTGATTATACCTATCTAGATTATGGTTTTTTCTGAGAATCTAGTGTAAAATTGCTTAAAGACTTTTCAATTTTCGAATTGGATTTCGGCACCCTAATAGCCCTTGGATTTCAATTTCAAAATTTTCCAATATTTGCAAAAAATTGTGAATAATTATTGAGGGCTTTTCTAGATCATTAGGTTGTGAATCCAACGGGACCAAAATCACTGGATTTCATTAAGATTTGAGGGAGAATTTTGAGCAAAACCATTTCGGACCCTTATCAAACCCAATCAAAAAGTTTCTTCAAAATACCCATTTTTTTGCCACAAAATCATGAAATTGATAGAAGGATTTTGTAGATCTTGTTTTTCTGGTTTCATAGACACCAAAATCACGCAATTTGGTGAAGAAATGGAGAAGAAATTGCATTGAACCTGATTTCTATGTTTCCGGGTCGAAATCGGGTCTGTGTGACTCAATTTTCTGGAGAAGACGATGAACAACGTCTTCTGGTCAATGCCCACGTGCAGTAAGTGGCGCGTGTAGTGCATGTAGGCACATACGGCATCTTTTTGACGTGCTATTTTTTCCAGTATGCTCCTAGTGTTATGTTCTCTATTTTTGAAAATTTTAATTATTTTTTGAAATGCTGGAAATATTTATTATTAATTTAATGATATTTAAAATTAGTAAAAACCTATGTTACTAATTGAATTTTAGTCTGATATTTTTGTGTAATGTTCTAGGATATTTTTTGTACAATATACATTACACACTCTCAGATATAAAATATTATCCTATTTAAATAATTTTTTGGATTATATATTTGAT
>JANHAO010028747.1:0-10543 GCA_026873985.1 Saraca asoca
AGGGATCAAGAAACATAGATTGAATTATTAAGAGGATGACACATTCCATGCCTTGAGTTCAATCTGGATATTCAAACAAAAGGGATTAAGATACATAGGATATTGGTCATTGTTTAGGTATGTTGAATTACTGACATTCTTATTACTTGGGTGGCAGTGATATATTGCTAGATACTGCTCACTGTCTTTGATGCTAAATTTAGATTAATTTTGATGTCATTGCCAATGTAATAAGAACCTATAGGGTCTCACACAAAGAGTGAGACAAATTGGAATTGATGTAATATAATTAGGATTCTTAATTGGATTAAGAGATCCTTGGAATATAGTCCAGTATAATATAATATATATAATATAATATTGGATTATATTATAATATTATATTATAATATAATATTATTTAATATTAAGGTAATATTAAAGTAATACTATATTTCTTTTGGGCTTTATTAAAGTTATATTACATTGGACTTAATTATTGACATTAGTTAGACTGAGTCAATAACTAAAGCCCAAATGCCTTTCCACACCTTTTATTGGACTAGGACTCTCAGTTGGGCTAGGACTAGGACTTTGAGTTAGACTAGGTCAAGGTCTTTTCTCACTAAAACCTAGAGTTATAAATATAATGTTTAGGGATTAATGAGGCAGTCAAATAGAAATAGTTCTTTTCCAGAAAAACCATTGAGAGATCTTAGAAAGATTGAGAGAGGCGTTTCCTAGCAGAGGCATAGTGTGTGAGACTAGTCCATCCAGTAGATCAAAGTTTTGTCCTCTTTGTGTGTGGATACTATAGAGACATAAATTTGTCAATCTGTGTTGGTGATTTTTTTGCATCAAATCGTAACATCACATCTATCCGCAGCATCAAGGAGATGAAATTTGTATTGTTGCATCCAACCGTAACATCACATCTAGCAACATCAAGAAAATGAAATCTATATTGCTACATCTAGCCGTAGCATCAAGGAGACATAATCTGTGTTGCTACATTCTGCATCAAATGCAACATAATAAGGTATTATCTTGACCAACTAATTTATGTTTTGCGCATGGACCCTTGGTGGGTTTCAAAAATTTTAATTTTTCGCTGTGCTTGTTATATCGAAACCCAGCACTCCCATCAAACATCTCAAATAATACCATTTTAATTCTAGATTAGTAACTTGTAATTATAGACAAATCTAGTAACCATAACAACTTTAATCAGTAACCATTCTTTGTAACTTATATATATATATCATAACTTATCAAAGAATGAGGAAGGAATATCTAAAATTTGGTATACCTCAATTTACTATTTTAGGGAGCTACTTCAATTTATGAATTCAATCATATTTCCTCCAAATGATAGCTTATAAGCTCAATCAAAACTATAACTTTAACCTTCCTATCGTTATGCTATAAGACGAAGCACACTCTATCATACATTTTTGATTAATGAATATGAAGGGAACTTTTTCTATGGGTTTATCTTATTTATCTACAATCTATAAGACACAACTAATTCAATTCTACTATTAGCTAAAGCATTCACTTGACTTCAAATTTCCACACTTACAGATTTCGTTTATATTTATCTCCCCTCATGAAACACCATTTCGATATTTTCTATACCAAATCATAAGCTTATATGCCAAATCCATAAGAAAATACTTATAGGAGAGTAAGTTTTTTACCCTTATGGTTAACAGATGTTCATTTTCAAAAACAAACCTCAAACTGCAATGGAGAATCCAAAAAACTTCAAATTTCAATGATCATCATTGGTCTAAATTAATTCTTTATAGCTTTTAATTTTGGGAATTTGCTCATATTCTGTTGACGTCGAATTTTGGTAATGGTCCAAACTCCGGCCAATAAAGGTGTTCTTCGGCATCTCTGACCTTTATCCGATTTGAGGACAATAAAATTACAAGAATGGCAAAGAAGAAGAGAAGGGCAGAAGAAAAACACAGGATTTCACATGGTTCAGCCAAATCTGGATATCACCGGACCTTATGCTACGATAGCATATTATTGAGACAATATTTTTACGATGTTACAATGTTTGATCTTTGCTTTGGCAGAGTTTTGGCATGGTCCGACCTCTCCCCTCTTACAGAGGGGCTCCTTCCTCGTATTTATAGAGGAGAAGAGGGTACAATAGAAATTACATATGTAGTAAATAAGTTATATCAATATTTAATGTACAAGACAATGTGCGCAGGCTGAATCTCCTCTTTCAGCTACTGTAGACTGTCTTCTACAGGCGGGGCCCCATTTGTCCATTAGGGCAAGATGGGATCTAGTCCTTTGTTTGACGAGCTTTCAGGTCACTGATCATGCTTCATCAGCTAGATCGTTTCCCCCTTTTCAGAATGGAGTGCTCGAGCTCGCTTCTTTGTGCATGAGTTTGGCTTGATGAGGTCACTTCACGATGCGACATGGCAGTAGAGTGATTCTGGGTGCACTTTGAGCTGGTCCTCTTGCCGCTCTCAGGCTTCTTGTGAGCTCTTTTGGACTCGAACCAATTTTCACATATAACATATTCTTTCTTGTGACACTACATGACCAAAAAGCTTAACATTAATTGCCCAAATTTTACATTTGGAGAATTTCTTAATGAGTTTATACTTTTTTAGAATATACGATACTATTTCCAGATGTTGATCATGTTCTTCCTCACTTTCAGAGTTACCATAATATCATCAATAAATACTTAAGAAAAACAAATTATGTATTCATAAAGTTAACATAGTTATTTTCAAGAAATCATTTCATTTATTCAAACCCTTTGCATAAGCTATTCTTAGCTAATCATCATGCCTTTTTCTTATTTGCAATCTTAAATCTCTAATTCTTCCCTTATTATCACATTTACTCATTTTGACTTTTAACCAATTATACCATCTCCCATTCACACTTAACATCGTATGCATTCGATATGCCAAATTTAGTGTTTTCAATGGTCACCGACTACTAGGTTCATCAAGAGTCTTCCAATCATAATACCATTCCAATAAAAACATTCTTCTAATTTCAATTAGTTTATATTATAAAACAAATAACACTCATAAAAAAATGAACTTTTTAATCAGCTACTCTAACATTTACCCATTTCTTAACTTTCAAACCATGTACCATATATATATACTCCTTTGAAATTCTCTCTACAAATCTTTAGCTAATGATATTTCGATCTTTAGTCCATTTTTAAGAAATATCTCACTCTTTGCAACTAGCTAAACAAATCATTGATATGAGGGAGGGAATATTTATTCCTAACAACTAGACGATAGTCAACCATTGTATCATTTTGTATCCTTTTTAACAAAGAGCATGAATGCTTCCCACAATGATATATTTAGGTGATTAAAGCTTCTATCAACTAACACATGTAACTACATTTTTGACTCTTTCAATTCTATTGATGCCATGGAAATAAATTCAACATCAGATACAAGATCGATTTCTATTTTTCGATTTGGTGGCAATTTGGGTAATTTGTTATGGCGCCCATAAAAAATTCTCATACCACCTAAACCTCACTTAGATTCAGGACAGATTGTTCTAGGTCTTTCATCACAACTAAATAAACTATGCACCTTTTTTTTCTAACAACTTATAAACTTATACGCTTGAGTTTAAAATATCTATCTCAATTACTCATTCTTTTTGAGAGACTACAGGAGGAAATTCATACTTATGAAATGTAATTATCATATCAAACTATTCATGCATGCACAATGTTAAGAAGTTTAATCCATACCTAGGGTTACATCATAATCAATCATATCTATCATGACTAGATTGGCATATAACTGATTATCTCCTATTATCATAGCATAACCAACTGAAGTCATTACTATGAAAAGTGATTCCCTTGATTCACCAAATTCATTTATTAATGTGACAAAATAATAAGGAAGGGGTAGCTCTAAGGTCAAATAATATTTGGGTTTATAATTCACATATTTTTATAATACTTGAAATTTCAGCATTTAATGTTTGGGCTACCTATCTAGTAAGGTTGTGAATTCTTGTAGTGGCTACATTAAGGTTTTTTCCTTGATTACTCTTTCTATTATTCCCACCATACATAGTCGGTGCTTTCTTTGAAGCTATATGTTGGGTTACAAGCTGATTTTGAAGGCCGGCTTGAGAATTTTCTACATACTCAAAACATTTACATACATGGGACATTCCCATTCTCTATGTCTTAACTTTTCACATTGAAAAAATCTCATCAGTCTCTTTCCACATGGCCCATAATGTCTTGCACTACAAACTATACATAGTGGCTTTTTAACATTAAGTTTTCCCTAATTTTGGATTACATCCCCTCCGTGGAACAGAGCATAAATAATTGAAATTAATTGATCTCCTATCTTTCTTCTTATAATTGGACCTTATGATTAGAATGGCCCAATATAATTTCTTCTCCACCTACCAGGTGGTATTCTACAAGTTGGAATTGGTTTTTCACTTGATGTCATACTAGCTTTCTCGATTTGAACTCTCTTTTTACTACCAAAAGACACTTATTTTCCATGGCACTTTTTGGACCTTAATTCAATCCACAAAGCCTAATTCATGACTTGTTAGTATGTTGTATCTAGATTAATTTTGATTTGATCAATATAGTAATTATGAAGTCCTTGTACAAACCTTTCTACCTTTATAGTCAGGAATCAAGCGAGTTGCATATTAAGAGAGTTGAGTGAATTGAACCTCATCTCACTTATGGATAAATTTTCTTGTTTTAAGTTTTCAAACTTTCTAGCATTCACTTGGCAGATACTGGGAGGAAGGAATTGATAAACGAGTAAAATGCCTATTATTATGTTAATTATTAGCTCTTGATTCGTTATTAATTTGTGACTTTGCTACTCTTTTTGTTTTAGTTTAGTATATTTGTTCTTTGGTGCTGCTGCAGTTTGTATTTCTCTTTGTAAGTTAGCAAAAAGGCTTTGAAAGGAGGATGAAAGTAGAAGTTCGAAGCATACTAGGATTAAGGAGAAGCTAGGAAAGAAGCCATGAAAGAAATTAACTCAACTGTGAATTGAAGCCAGAAAATTGAAGAAGCCAGCACCAAATACGGCCTGACCATGTCCTAGGATATGGTTGTGTTCGATGCATTCACCAGCAAACTCCAGCCCGAACTTGTGTCACCCAACACAGCCATGTTTTGACCTCTGCAATCATGCTATAAAAGCTGATCTTATGCTACCTGATGGAGTGATTAGCTAGATTTAAGATAGATTACATGGTCTTTACATTCTTAGGAGTTTTTAGGAGTAGAATTTCAGATTTCCTTTTTGTTTACAGTTCTTGCAAGGATTCTACTTTCTTTTCATCTTAGTTTTCTCTTTCAACTTCATATTTTCTTCTTTTGCTTTGTTATGAATATTATGTAGTTTTTTACATTAATGAATTTGGTTTTTACTTCTATTATGTCTGAGTAAATTTTTATTCTAGGATTGGGAATAGTCCAATTGTGGTTCTTTAATGTTATTGATTGATTTTTTATTATAATTACCTAGTATAAATTGATTCAACTATTATGCCTGCTAAGTTCTTGATAAAGTATTTGGCCAATATTTTGTCTAATCTTAGGTAGATAGTTGAAGTACTGAAAGGAGAAGATTATCGCTAGAAACCTAATAGTTGAATAAAGAGATTTTAATCATGAAAAGAGATTAAGTTTCTTTAGGATTTGAATTGGTTAGCATAGATCTTAGAGGGCTTAAATTAATCTAAACCACAAAAAATAGGGAATTAGGTTGATTTAAGTACTATTATTAGTTCTTAAAAGAGGCTAGTAATTAATTTAGGTTAAACCATCCTCAATTATCTAAGTAATTATAATAGAAAAGATTTCAATTAATTATTAAAGACCATAAGTGTGGTAAAACCCTAATCCTAGGCTTCTATAATTGAACTTTACTTATTGATTATTTGCTACTCTTTCTTTAGTTTTCTTTAATCCTTTTGATATTCTTATTTGATTTGGACAACAAACATTGCAAACTTTGGTAATTGATAACGAGATCCCTGTGGGATTCGACCCATATTTGTCGATATCTATTATAACTACACCATGTACTTGCGGAAAATACACATCAAGAATCTATCAATAAAAGTTTCTTGGAATGTTGCCCAAGTTAATGGTTCAACATTAGCAGCTCATCTTCCAATGATTCCAACATACTAGTAATACACCAAATCATCTAGCTAATACCCTACTAGCTATCCTACCATATCTTTCAATTTGGTTGAGAAATTGATATGTCCATAGAAGAATTTATTGTCATATATTGAGGTGACTTTAGTTTTAGAAATTTGTAAATAATTCTCAACCTACTTGGTTGCTCATTTCTAGCCTGAGGGGTTTGATCTCTTTCATTTCTTGTACCCTTATTGGGTCCTCTATTCTAATCTTGATTTTGATTTTATATTAATGTTTGTATCACGTGATTCATTGGCTACTACAATAGATTTTCTACCTAGTGAGGGACTTTAGAATTATCACCAACTTTATGGTGTGGACTAGTTCCTTCAATGAACAATCATTCATTACTAGACTTAGATTATTAGCTCTCCTACCTTTTAGCTTTTATGATAATCTACATTACAAAATTAATAAGCTTCTTAAGACATACAAAGCTTCTAGTTTTACTTTACTAATGTGAACACAAGTTTCATCAGGTCAGTAGGAATGGTGTCAGTAATACGTGCTCCTAGTTGCCTATATGCTACTGAATTATTTCTATTAACACTTAATGAAACCACCATCACAAGACAACTCTAATGAACTTTATGCAATTCTAGATGTAGCCTATACTCACAGATTTAGCCTAGACCATGCTTTGATACCATCATTGTCACGACCCAAACTCCTGGTCATGACCGGCGTGAATATTAATCCCTGATTGATAATCTAGCCTTGAACCTGTCTTTATTATTTATTTCTACTCATACTTGTTTTAATATTTCCCACTCTTATATACTTAAAATCAAATGGTTAATAAAGAAAACTTATAAATGAAGAGAAAAACAGTGATATATAAACATGTTTTTTATAATGTACAGATGCATAGAACTACCCAAACATGGCCCATGCTTGTTTAAACTTTTGTTCAACAAACCTTCAACAAGTACTTAGTAGACATATTCTCCTAAAGACTATCTATTGTGGTGATATTTACATTAGCTGCAACTTCCATGAAGTTATCACCCATCCTTACTTTTCAGAGGTGGGTTAACAACAATTTCTTGAGAATTTGAAAAATAATCTACAAAAGAGTGAGTTTGGGCCTCAGTGAGACAAATCCATACCTAATGTATGAATTCATCAACATTTAACTAAATACATAAACATTAGGTCTTCAAAAAGCATAACTCATTCTAGAATTAACTAACACATCATAAAGACCCAAAGGATTAGTCTCTGAGTAATATCATAATATATTTTAAATTGTCACACTATAAAGAACCTTGGTTTTCTCAAGGCCACAAGCCATTCTCATCAGTCATTATATATTCAAGTTACAATATTATATTACTTTCTAGCATTTCACTGGACTCAATCATCACATAAGTTTATATCACATCGTCTTACCACATTAAATCTTCCTTTAGAATTTCTTAGAATAATAGTTATAAAGCATATTATTCACACGATTTTAGGTTGTCAATAACTAAGTCACATATTCAAGTTATATTTTATCACATTTCAATGTATTTCAATAACAATTCCAATAAATAACATGTTGATGGTGAAATTTGGTTCGTACAGAGATCCCAAATCTCAACCAATGAGAGATAATTCTATAAACCTCAAACTGTAACTTGGTTATATGAATGTGAGATGGATGCAGAAAGTAAAAAGAGAAGAAGAAGAAAATGGAGTAAACAACAGAGGTTTTTTAACGTGGTTTGGCTAAAATCCTTTGTTTGGATACCTACATCCACGGTATCGTGTTATTTTCTAAGGAAAGTGTTTTACAAAGCTTACTCTCCTATTTAGCAGAGCCTTAGTTGGTATTTTTCACACATATATTACAATGGTTCCAGCCCCCCATTTATAGAAGCATGGAGGGGTACAAATATAATTTGATAAACTATAAATATATTACATTAAGTAATAAATGTAAAAGACATCTTGGACTCCTGCAAGTCAGCTACTGCAGGTTACTTTCTGTAGGTGGATACCTTGGACTGCTTTTTGTAGATTGTCTTTGTAGGTAGATATTGGCTGAGGAGGTGTTAGAGCTCTCTTCAGAAACTAAGAACTAGAACTGTGAGCTAGCTGCTGTAATGAGTTACAAGCTAGCTGTTGAGAGATAGAGCTACGAGCTAGCTGCTGTGATGGACTACGAGCTAGTTGCTGATAGTTAGAGCTATGAGCTAGCTACTGTGATGAGGTGCGAGCTAGCTCCTGAGAGCTAGAGCAATGAGTTAGCTACTGTGACGAGTTGTGAGCTAGCTATTGAGAGCTAGAGCTACGAGCTAGTAGTTATGATGGACTGAATCTTTTTGGCTTCCCAATCAAACTTGTTTACTGGGCTTTTGCCAGCCCATTTCTCATAGGACCAGAAAATACATATAACATTAGCCCCCAACTCTTAGTGCATTTTGTGGACTGGGAGCTAAAATTTGCTAGCAGAAGTTAACACCCGCATTCTCTAGTTTGTTTTAGACTTATGCATTTCTGATTTTCTCCTTTGAACATTTGTGTAATTTCACCTTGTTAAATGAGGTCTTTCAACGAATGAATTTTTCATGCTTCTCGTGTATTCGGTTGGACGTTCTGTGTATCACAGGAGGTAATATGCTAGTTAAAATATATTCTTATGATTGCAATTTGATCGATAATGAGAATGAGCACTAGGTGTGCCTAAGTTGGAGCCCTGGAGGCTTAGTGCATTTAGCACTAGGTGTGTCTGAGCTCACTCTGGAAGTTTATTGCATTCAGCACCAGGTGTGCCCGAGCAGTATTATTAGTAGCTCTGGAGGCTTAGTGCACTTAGCACCTGGTGTGCCTGAGCTTGCTCTGGAGGCTTAGTACTTTTAACACCAGGTGTGCCCGAGCGGTATGATTAGTAGCTCTGGAGGCTTAGTGAGCTTAACACTAGGTGTGCCCGAGCTCACTTTGGAGACTTAGTGCCTTTAGCACCAGGTGTGCCAGAGTAGTATTATTAGTAGCTCTGGAGGCTTAGTGCATTTAGCACCTGGTGTGCCCGAGCTCACTCTAAAGGCTTAGTGGATTTAGCACCAGGTGTGCCCAAGCAGTATTATTAGTAGCTCTAGAGGCTTAGTGTGCTTAGCATCAGGTGTGCCCGAGCTTGCTTTGGAGGCTTAGTGCATTCAGCATTAGGTGTGCCCGAGCAGTATTATTAGTAGCTTTGGAGGCTTAGTGTGCTTAGCACCAGGTGTGCCCGAGCTCATTCTGGAGGCTTAGTGCATTCAGCACCAGGTGTGCTTGAGCGGTGATAAATGGGAAAAAGGGCATGAAAATAAGATAGTTTTTGTCCGTTTTTTAATAGTATTTTATATTTTCTTAGTGTTTTTACCTTAATTTTATGTTTTGTCCTAGATACTACTCTTGGTTTGTACTTTGTCATGCAGGATGATGAATTGGACTGAAAAGAAGGAAGAAACTTGAAGAATGAAGTTGCATCTAGACAAAGAAAAGATAGAAAAAGAAGCCATGCAAAGAAACAAGCAAGAATCAAGGAAAACATGAAAAATACACCAAGCACGGTCGTGTCATGGAACACAGCCAAGTCGTGTTAGGTGCTGGAAGAAAATTCGGGAAGAAAAATCGAAGAATTTGGAGGCCATACACAAAGCACAGCTGTGCTACACAACACGGCCATGCTGTGTTAGAGTTTGCCTAAAGCCTAGAGAAAATTTTTCAAGAATTTGGAGAGTCAAACATGTAACACGGCCAGGCCGTGTTGCAAGCTGACGTGGTCAAATTGATAAATCCTTTCTCATGAAGCACAACCATGGTGAATGTGAAAAAAGGCTCTAAATAGGACCCCTTGTAATCAGTTTTAGTCATACCATATGTTATGTTATGTTTAGAATCCTTCTTTAAGGTTTAGGCTAGTTCTCTCTTTTCTTTTGTTCTAGGCTTTCTTTTATACAGTTCTTTTAGCTTTCTTGTTTCCAGGTTTGAGAAGTTTTGCAATATTAATTTAGAAGTTCTTATTTCTACCTCTCTTCTTCTCTTATCTTCTTCTTCTACTTCTTCTATTTTCTTTATCTTATATCTACATCTTTGCATTCATCTGCTTGTTTCTACTTCCTTTACATCTCTTTATTATTATGCTTTCTTGCATATTTATTCATCTATTGCATCTCATTGATTCTATGTTCTTGCATCTTTCTTATTGATCTGCTTTTTTTATTAATCTTGTTTTCTTTCTTTGCTTATTTTCTTTAAGTTACTGCATCTTTTCTTTTTTCGATTATTTCTTGCATCTGCATTCTTGATCTTGCATTCTTATTATCCCTTTAATTATGATCTACTTTTTATTATTTGTTTTGATTA
>JANHAO010028748.1:0-10531 GCA_026873985.1 Saraca asoca
CGACACCAAAAAAGTACATTGCTTTGCAATCATACCTGGTCTAGGCTATTGTAATTATCATCTATCCTTGAATATTTCCTCTCCAGCCACTTCTTTTGGTCAGGAACAGAAACAACCCCATATCTCTGAGAAGGAAGCCCGTACGGTTGAGGTGCATAATCATGGCCTTGGTTTTGGGGCGCTTATAGCGGTCCAGTATAGTTCTTGGAATGAGAACTTGAACTCAAAGAAGAATGTCTTCTCAAGCTCCGAGAATGGATCCTCAGAAATTATGTTTGCTTAGCCATAGTCAATTGCCAATCAATTATAGTATTGTTTAGTTCAAAGCCAGGCTCGAATTTAAGACTTTCTCTTAAATTAGACAAAAAAAAAATTACCCTAAAATTTCTAGCCATTTTTCTTCATTACATCAACAAATAACAAAATGCGTGATAATCAATCAACATGAACTCTACAGAATTTCACAATCTAAACCATTGAATCGTAACCAAAATTTAATCAACAGCATATCAAAAGACATATAAATCATTACATAATTATATGCTTCAGAAAGAAGCTGATTCTTGGGGAGATGTTTGGCCACATCAGGAGGAAGAACTACATGCCTGAAATAAATACTATTGCGTCAGCGTCGAAGTGATTTTTAACAAAATTTTTAGTAAAAAATAACGAGGCAATCGAAAAAATGAGGATACCTATATTCATAAGTATCATCAAAATACTTCTCAGAATACTGGATCGAACCCATATTCACTGTGCTGACACTAAATCACACTAGGGTTTTATGCAACTAGAAAAAGCAAGCGCAAGAACAATGGGATCTGAAGGAAATCCTGGAGGTTTAGCATGCTTCCTTTTGATTTCGGTGTGTATTCATAGTTTTGGCTTAGCTTGATTAGAGGAATGGGAGAGTGAGAGAAATGGGAGAGAGACCGGAGCTGATGGGCAGGAGAAAGTGCGAGAAATGGAAGAAATGGACAGATTCAGGAGACCACATAGGGTTTTGGACAATTCCAACGGAATGGTCCGTTGGAAACCAATTTTTTTTATTCCAATGGACAATTCCGTTGGAATTTCCATTGAAACTCAATTATTTTTTTTAAAAAAAATATTTAAAATCGAAGCCTTTTTGCACTTGGTCATTCCAACGGAAAAATCCATTGGAATTTCCGTTAGAATTTTTTTCCAACGAAAAATCTCACAGATTATTCCAACGGAACAACAATCTGTTGGAATTTCCGTTGGAAAACACTTTTTTTTTTGTAGTGGAGGAGGGATCTGATAATATTAGTGTAAGTCTAAATGATTTACACCAAATTTAAATCATTAATCTCATTAAAAATTAAAGGTTGAGATCAATTCATTTTAGACAATTTTTACTTTACATATAATCAGCCATCCCTTTTCAATTAATGCATTAAATAAAAATTCTTAAATTATTAATATACACATATCTATTTTGTAAAAACAAATTAAATTAAAATCAAAAGATTTCTTTATGATTATTACATTTGTTGTTTGAAATTTACACTTAAGAATATAGATATCTTTTTACTTTATAGACATATTTTTGTTTTGAAATAACACCAACAGAGTGTTAACTTTATTGATATACCACTTTTTCGTTTTATTTCATCATGATTTTTTAATGTATGACACAGAAATGCGCTTCTTTTTTTTTTTTTTTAATTTGGACTATGAATGATGGTGTATTGTAAAATAAAATATTTTAGAAATATATCCATAATATAAGAAATTAAAGATATATTATTAAAATAAATAAAAAGAATTGTATTAATATGTTCAAACTAAATTGTCTTCAACTATGTCATCAAATTATAGTGAAAAAAATTGTAACAAATATAAAATATGCTTTTTTTTTAAATTTTCTAATCATACTAATGTTAGATAAGTACGCAAAAGCACTATAGGCAAATATAATATGAGCATGTGTGTAAAATTATGATAATATTTTTAAAATATTCATACAACTGTGATATGATTGTTTTTATATTAAGCATATTTATGTGCTTAGTATATTATTTGTAACTTAAAAATAACCTGCTTTAATTTTAAAAGGAAGTTAATAACTATATGTAATAAACATAAAAAAATTCATTTTAAAAGATAACTATATTTAGTAATCATAAAAGAAATTTTTTGATTTTAATTTAATTTTTTTTATTAAAATAGACTTGTAATATATTAATAATTTGAGAAATTTCATTTAATGCATTAAGTGAGAGAGATGGTAAACTACATCCGATGTAAAAATTATCTAAAATGCATTAATCTCTTTCTTTAAATTTTAATGAGATTAATGACTTACATTTGATAGAAGTCATTTAGACTTGCACTAATGTCAATGAATCCCTATATATATATCTATATTGGTAAAATATATTATATTATTTTGTTACCATAATATAAATCTTTAATTTATATTATTATATATTTTTAAGAAAATATTAAATATGAGAGGACATTTTAATCTAATTATATGTTTCAAATTTGAAACAACTTTATTGATTCTTGATATTTAAGAGTATATCAAATTATATTATATTATATTATACAGTGATATTTATATTATATTATACAATATGTCAAATGAGGCACAATAACTTTATTGTTAATTTGGATTTTAGTATATTTTAGACTATTAAGTGTTTAAATTTTTATAATATATCCTCTTTTTTATTTATTATAAGCTTCGATCTTTTGTGTTTACCGATTTACGTCAAACTAGGAATTTAATATTTTTACAATGTTTTGTCATATTCGAATGAAAACAATATCTAAAATTCATGTGACAAATAAAAAAATTAAATTCTGCATTGATAAAAGTAATATGATAATAATAAATATTTTCAAATTACTAGATATTGCAAAATCATATTTAAAATTATTAAAATGTATCAACATTATTAATAACATTATGAAAATATATTAAATTTTAATTTATTTTATTATAATATAAATTCGTACCTGATTGTCAACGTGTTTATAAAATTTTAATTTCCTTAAAAATAATTATTGTTTCATAAAAATATTAAGAAAATCTATAATATCTAATAAAACTTTTTAATTATAAGATTGATGGGTCTCTTCCGAACCTTCTCGATTTTTCAAGAAAAATTTGTTTTCTAAACAGTAAAAATTTTTCTTACTTCAATTCTATCAATTATTATTTACTCATCTCTCTCCTAATCAATCTCTCTGAAAATGCCCAATCTACTGTGCAATTAATTATACTAAATATTAATCAATTATTTTAGCTGCAACTATTTTATTACTATTCTGATTTGATTCTTGACTTAAAATATTTTTGTGTAATGTTATGCCAAAAAATTAGTAGTTTGATTATATTCCAATTGACTTTGAGATAGTATTCTCATTTTACGTTAAAAAATAATGTTTTAATTTCAGTTGATGTTATATCCTCCTTCAATAAGTGCAAAGGCTAATGCTCTAATTGATTTTATTTTTGAATTATCAATTAATTTGTCATGCATGGTTTTAATAATAATAACTTTTATATTATTTAATAAATAGATTGAATTTTAATCTCACGTGTTATAAATGGTTTTAGATATTCTTAACACTTTTTCCATTTTATTTTATCCAAAATTTACTTATCTCTCTCAATTAACGACTCCTAAAATGCAAAAATATCTGTATAATTGGTTAGATCAAATATTCCCAAAAGCTTTTCCTTCTCTTCCAAATAAACAATGACTATTTTTCAGAGAAATTGATTCTTTCTCTCTATTAGTTTTCCTTTTCACTCAACTATCTCTCCCTGTTGACTATTAGCTCTATTCAAATGCATTTACAATTTAATTGATGGTAATTATTTACATGTTTAGATATTTTAGTAGATTGAAATTGTAATGTATTACTATAAAATGCAGAAACGATATCTTTAAATAGACGTCGGATGAAAGATAAACTATAATATATATAGGTATGGTGATATTTTTGTAAATAAAGAGAAAATTACAACGTCAGTTTCTATTAAATAGTAAATGTCTAAACTCAATATCATGTTAAATGTTAATTTCAGTTAAGGAGTTAATGTACTTTTGGAATTATTTAATTTATACCATTTAGATCTAAATCATTTTTAAAATCTATGAATCCTCAAACATCAAATTTTCTTATTAATTTATCAATTAAAATCTTATTTGATTATATTTCAAAGAACTTTATTATAATATATAATCAAATAATTTTTTTATTAATTTATCAATTCAATTCTTAATCAAATTATTTATGTATAACTAATTTGCTCCTATGGCAATATTACAAATAGTTTTTCATTTTTTAAGGCTACAAAATTGTAAAATTATCTAATTATCATTAATTTCTTCCACTTTATCAAGACTATAGAATTGTCAAAATAATTAAAATAAATTTGAAGCCTTTATATTCCAAAATATGAAGAGACATTGATTAGACATCGATTTTTTAAATAACTGATATAAATGGACAAAAATAATTCAAAAAACTCAAGTATATGAATGGGTGTAGATTAAACGTCGATTTTGTATTAAAAATCAAAATAAATATATGATATTACACGTCAATTTCAATATATTAATCGACATTTAAAGTCTCTATGAATTATAAAAGAATAGTGTATCCCCCCAATTCTTATTCTACTTTAGTTATCTTTGAATGTTTATTTATTTTTTTTCAATTTTTCTTTCTCTTTGTTGCTTAGTTTGTTTATAGGGAATAATTCCCTTTGAAGAGGGCATATGAATCTTTTAAACAAGAGAATGATATGCACTTGATGTATGTATTGTGCTCTAAACCGTCTTTGATATTGGTGTTGTCTTGTAAACAATCTATTTGTTGCAAGCAATCATGGCAACTATCAACAATAATTTTCTTATATATTGCTTAATTTATGTAGAATGAATTGTTGGCAACATTTTTCCTTTTATTTGATCCTAATACTCTTTCTGATTTGTATATAAAAATGCAACTAACAATAGATTTCTTTATTTTATTAAAAAGATTAATAGAAACAATGTCGATTTTTAACTCAAACTGACATCTTTAACACAATTTGAGAAATTGTAACTAGTAGGTTTTTGTAAAAACATAGCTTACAATAAGTTTCTATATATATTTTTTAAAAAATTAATAGAAATGACACCAATCTTTTTTAACTCAAACTGACATCTTTAACACAAACTAAAAAATTGTAGCTAGTAGAGGTTTTTGTAAAAATATAGCTTGTAGCAGGTTTTTGTAATTTTAAAAAATTAATGGAAAGGTCAATTTTTTAACACAATTTGAAGAAAATTTTGAAGTAATTAAATATTATTTAATGTGCATAATAGTTCAATTATTGAGATATTATTTCAAGTATTTAGATAGTATTTAATTGATAATTTTTTTTTGGAAAATAATTAGCATTGAGCAAATTATTTGTGAAAATTTAATAATATATTATTCAAAAAATAAAATGAAAAAATTAATTCAAAAAAATTTGACTTCAATTGTCTTATAAATACGTTGAAAATTGATACATTGGTTGTCATAAAAAAATTGACATATAAACTAAATAAAAAAAATTCAATACAGGAATAATATGAAATAATGGTGGTGTTTTTATAAATATATGAAAATTAATACATCAAAAAAATTGACATATTAAGTTTATACGTTTGTTTATTATAAAAAAAATTGACATAGATGTATGAAAATAGATGTCAATTCCTTATTAATAATCAACATCTAAAATCCGGGCTTCTTCATGAATATGCTAATTCTTTGTCCTACCCTCATTTGCTTTCCCTTACTTGAAACATTTATAAAATCATTCTCAAACCTTTGTTGTATTTTTCTTTGTTGTCTTCAATCATTGTATGTCAAGTCCATCACTAATTGATGTAAGTTATTTCATTCTACTTATAATATATTAATTTCTTCCTTGCTAAGTTATATCAATGTTTTTTTATACTTTTTTGGCTTTGTACTTTCCTAATGGTTTATATTTTAGTGTTTATCTTTTTTTTTTCTTTTTTGTTTCTTAGTTTGGTTTCGAAAATGATTTCAATTAGGGTTTAGTTCCTTGCTAACTTAGATTGTTTGGCCATGCATGCCTTATTTAGTATCACTTGGCAGAGTACTTAGGAATACACCTAAGATTTCATTGTAATTTACATAGTAAAACCAAACTTTGGAACATAACCATTTCCCATTGAAAATCATTAAATGCAGTTTAGCATGTAACCTTGGAATGTTTACTTCGTTTTTGCATAAACATTCAAAATTTTTATTATTTATCTATGATATATGACAACCTTTTGTATATAAAAAGAATAAACAGAAATAAAATTGATATAATAGTTTTGTGATGCTAGCTTTTTTTTTCTTTTTTTCCTTTTAAACAACCACATAAATTCTTCTCAACATACTGATACCAGTATGAGGGGTATTATTCTTATGAAGGAAATGACCTTTATCTGTAGTAAAGGAGAGAAGATAGAAGTTAACTTCAATGCTAAGGGTCAAGCAATTAGGGATGAATTATCAAAATATAAGAGTTATATTGGAATGTTAGCACATACCAAAGTGCCAATCAATATTAAGCACTGAAAAAAAAGTACCAAAGGACATCAAGGAAAATATTTGGCAAGATGTCTTGGTATATATTACTTATCTCCAATTTGTATTTAAGATATGGATGACTATTTTCTTAGAATAATTGTGTATAATACATATAATCTATGTGTGTGTTATCTTGTAAACCACATTTGATGTTGACGTGGAGAGAAAAAATAAGTCTTAGAACTTGCTAAGGAGCAGTGGAAGGACTTAAAAAATAAGTTAATAGGGGATCATATCACCGTTAAGAGGAAAGGGTGATGAAGGCCCCTTTAAGAAATATAACTTTCTTGATCAATAAGTATGAGATGATTTTGTGAGACAGCACCAATCCAAGGCTTTTAAAGTAAATTTGGCCATCTTATCTTATATTTTTTTTCAATTATATAATATGAATAATTTGATCATCTTATTAACTATATTTTTTTGTCAACAAGGTATGAGTTCAGACAATAGGGAAAGACAAGTAAAAAACAAGTATAAACATAGTCTGTATTGTGATAGATATGTGAAGATTGAGCAAGCTTTGATGAAGAAAAATCTTGTAGAATAACAAGCATCTAATTCATCTGATTTACAAGTAATTTTCATATTTCGGCATGAATTGTGGAAAAGAGTTAGGGTCAATAAAAAAGGTGAATATATAACTGAAGAAAGCTAGATAGTTGCCAAGAAAATTATAAGTAATTTGCAAGTGTGAATTGTTTAAGTAATTATTAGTGTTAAATCTTAATATATATTCTTAATTGTATGTCATTTAATTCTCTCATGCAGCAATCGACCTAAGCAAATTTTACTCTATCTAGAAAGATGGATATATTGATAGTTGCATTAGGAATTCAAGAGTATCCTGGTCATGTTAAAGGGTTAGGGAAGAGTGGATCTTAAGGCCTATTTTGGAGGATTATCAAAGTATTTCCAAGGATCATCACTTTATGTGAAGGATCCTACTGTAGAGATTACTGCTCAAGTGACATAGAAAATGAGAGAGGAGACCTGGGTCAAGATGAAAAAAATCTTTGATTGGAAGATGATGACCTACATTCAGAATATAGGCATGTAGCCACTAATTGACCTAAGGCCCATAGATGATAAGGTAGAGATACACCCTTCTCCCCCGCCTAGCAATGCAAAAGCCAATTATTTGATAGACCCTGACCCATCTGCAGAGCTTCCAGAGATAAAATGGTTATAAATAAAGTTTAAATTTCCTTTATTATATATGTAGTTTTTAATATTTTTTGTGAAAAATAATATTATAACTTTTTCAATTTAATTTTTTTTGTCCATATAGGAAAGAGCTTAATACCTTCTAGCTTTAGCGCTCCAAGAACATCCAGTGGCATATGGAAAGGTTTTCCATAGCCACACCTTCCATTGCTAACAACTATCGAGTGATCAAACAAAGGTCATCGTTAACACCTTATTGGATTAGTGTACAAAACTATTGGTGTTAACAAATGAACTAGGGATAATGGCTGAAGCAATTGGCACTTACATTGCATGGCTAAAGAGTCTTATCACTTTGGCTACAGAGGTATCATTTTCTATCTAATAAGTATTTTTTGAAAAAAACCTAATTTAACTATATTTCTAAATTTCATAATTTTATATATGTCAATTAAACATTTTACTGAAAAAGGAGTGAGTGGAAGGGGGAGGAAACGAGGGAAGTTGAAAGTAAGCAAACAAAGGAATCAGTTACTCAAACAACTCAGCTAACTCAGACTTAAGAATGTCTCTTATTGAACTAAGGAAAAAGTTATCTGCTATGGCTAAGAAGATGCTGAATGATGATTTTATTTAAATTCATATGGATGCCGAGGTCATAGATAATGAATGTGAAATTTTTGTGACCAAGGACAACATTATGCCATTTTTAGACATGGAAGAGATAAATATATCTTGTGTCCAACTTTTTAAAATGTGAGTTTACTTTTGACTTTTAGTTTATAATTTTATTTATATTATATAGTTCAAGTTTTGTTAACAATTTTCTTTATTTCCTTATAAAGGCTTCTGCATCGTGACTAAGATACCAAAGGATTGGATGCTTATGGATTTCTATGTCCATAGCTACTTGCACTGGTAGGCTCCACTTATAATGATAAAATTACATTTTGAGAGTCCTAACAAAAAAGAAGTAATGTGTTTTTGCACTATATATTGAGTTGTAACTATTTAATGTAATATTTGATATTTTGTTACTATAAGCATCATCTTGTTATTACTTATTTGATATTTTGTTATTATATGCATCATTGGATACTGTGCGTGATTTATGTGGAGAGAAATGCCATGTATTGGCTTGATCCCTTAGGATATCCACCACACAAGAATATTAAAAACTTAGTTGAATTGTGAGTTGTTTTGTAAATTAAAATTTAGTTTTGGGATTTTTATTATATATGATTGCCTTATTAAAATAATGGTTTCTTGCATGAATTTGATTAAACAATTGTCTTAAGATATATTTTTACATGGGCAGCTATAGGAAAAAGACTAATACAAAATGGATTATTTTACAAGTTTTTTCATCACCTTGAATACTTTTTATAATAATGTAAGTAATTTCATATTTGATTGAAATGAGTATATGAGTATATATATTTGATTTGTTGTAGTGCCATCGTCAACAAGAAAATGTGAAGTGTGGATACTTTATAATGAGATATATGAATAACATGATCACTCAAATGAAGGAAAACCACCACTATAAGAATTTTTCAAAATTCCAACGGAACAAATTTATTGGAGTTTTAGATAAAATCCATTGGAAATGAAAATTCCAACGGAACTTCCAACGGATTACGTCTATTGGATAAGCCATCGTTGGAATTTCCAAATCCAATGGATTATTCCAACGGATTTATCATTCAAACAGGAAATCCAACGGACATATACCGTTGGAATACCAATTGGGAATTGGTCACAGACTTCTAATTCCAACGGAAATTACAACAGAAATATACCGTTGGAAGATAATTCCAACGGAATTTACGACAGATTTAATCCGTTGAAAATTGTATTCCAACAGATTTAGTCCATTGGAATATTCCGTTGGAATTCTATTTTTTTTAATTTTTTTTCATAGTTTAAATTTTTTTTCAATTAGTGAAATATCCGTTGGAAGTTCCATTGAAAATAAAAAAAATTTCAATAATTTTTTTTTATTCTATATACTACCTAATTTAATAAAACAATACATGAAATAAAAAAATCACTATAAACAATAAATAGTATACAATATAAAGAAATGTACATAATAAATAATATTAAAAATTTTAATTGTAACAATATCCATAATAACAAGTAAAATAAATATAAGAAGAATCAGTCGTCCCCTAAGGCGGCGTCATCAGCATCATCTACCTCCTGCTCCTCATCCTGATTAATGGTAAGGGTTGGAACTGAAGGAGTCTAAGAGGAATGCAGAGGTACAGAAGCACATTAGCCAGTCATGGAAAAATGCTGCTTAATTATAGTTATCTCACTCATCAGAAGAGAGACGGCCTGAGAGACGATCTACTGAAGCTCCGACATCTAAGTTTCTAATTGCCTCATACGATCCTGTAGCTGAGAGTGGATCGAAGAGTGATGCTGTGGGGCAGATGTTTGTAAACTAGACGTGGACCCACGACCCAAGGGTGCATAGTGGGCTACCTCTGATCCAAAGCCAAATGCCCTACCCTTCTTATTTTTTCCACTAGTAGCCTAGAAAAATAAGAGGGACTCGTTCATAGATGACTCTTCTGAGGTTGCCTGGGACTGCTCCAATAATCTCTCAAAAAAGGCCTGTATATGATTTTCAAAACAGAAAAGAATTAACAAAGTTTATTTTCAAAGAAAAAGAATCAAATTAAATTATAATAAGAATCTAATTATTTATGTTTTGAGTAGAAAAACT
>JANHAO010028749.1:0-10528 GCA_026873985.1 Saraca asoca
TAATTTGGTAATTTGGTAAAGAATTAGTAACTGATGTGATGTTTTATTGTTTTGTGTACAATTTGAAAAAAAGCTATAACTTTTATGAATAATTGCATATCTCTATAGAGTTGCACCATAGAATATATAGGGGATAAGTGTGGTATTGTTACTTGTAATAACATCTCATGAAGTAATGTAAATGTTGCGGCAATGTATAACCTGCAACTCATGAATATTAGAAACAAACAACAAAATTGTTGTAACACGGTTATTTTATGAATTTCCTACTGTTTGCAAAATAACCCTTAGCGTATATATAAATTTCAAGATTTTTTAGTATTTGTAATAACATAATGTGAGTAACTTACAACTTCTATGATGACTTGCAATTTTGTCCACAAAAGGTACAATTATTCTTTCAAAGGTTGAATTGCAATATTAAAAGCTTGTAAGATTTTATAAAATCATAGCAACATATTATGAAGAACTTGCAACTTGAAGTTATTCAAGATTAGGTGTTGATGGTAGATTTCGGTTCAATCAAAATCCAGTCAACCAGAAGGGTTCTAAGGACTTAAACTGCAATCCGATTGAGCAGGCTCTTATTGAAGGAATGGAGAGGAAGAATAGCAAACACACAAGGGAGTTTTAACGTAGTTCGGTTAAAATCGAGTAGCATCGATTCCTACGTCCACAATAGCTTTTTTATTAATTTGGAGAAGTTTTTACAAAGTTTCGTTCCTTTTGTTCCCAGTTGCTTATAGTGATCTCCTTCCTCCAATTTATAGAGCCTGGGAGGTTACAATTATAAATTTACAAGTTGTAATTCTATTACATTGAATAATAAATACATAAGACTACATAGACTCCTGCAATGTGGCTTTTGCAAGTTGCTTTCTGGGGTCGGCCCCTGTCTGCCGGGTCTGCAAGTTGTTGTACGCTTGTCTCACGCTCAACCTCAATGAGCTTCTAGCCAAGTGTTGCACTTTGCAAACCAGATCTTCTGGCCTGACATCGCTAATATCCTTCAACTAGTGAAGCTGAGCTCGCTCTAAGCGAAGCGAGCTCGTGCAAAGGGAATTGTTGGTCATGAGTGTTGGGACTCATCTCTTAGCAAGCTGGGCTATTGCTTTGGCTTTGTCCCATAGCAAACACGTGGCTTCCGACATGGTGACCTCGCTTAGTGACCTCGAGATCGGACAAGTTAGACTTCTCCCTTCGGACTAGCTTATAGGGCCTTTTGCCAGCAGCCCTCCAACTCTCAGTCTGCTTCGCAGACTGGGAGTTGCAGTTTATTGGTGAGGTTCTTGCCTGCAACTTCTATTGTGTTGTCTGCACGGGGCCATACTTTGTCCTGTGCATAGCTCTCAGTTGTTGGCGTAGCAGCTTCATTTTCTCCTGGATTGTTTGATCAAGAACAGTCAAATACCTGTTGGGTTTTTTAAGTGATCGAACTGGTCTATTTAAAGCTTGGGGGCTTCTTACTTCTTCATAGAACACGATGGGTGCCTTAACTGAGCCCCCAATATCTCAGATGGCATGGCTATTTGATGAGACGCATATGGCCTGCTGCATTCTAGTAGATCTTTCACAGATCTTAGAGGAATGAGTGCCCAACCTCGTTGTGGTAAGCACAAAACTCTTCTTTGTTCCTTTGCTTGAAAGGGACCTTTAAAGGTCTGTGCTTTCCGAAGTCCTCTCGATCCCTTTCTACCATGAAAATCCTGTCTTAGGTGTTAGACAAGACACTATAGCTTTCATGGCGACCTTGATATTGAGGTTGCTCAGCTTTCGTCCTCTTTACGAGCTGAACATTGGAGTCAAGATTCTAATTCTCACTATTCCTCTTCTTGCTTTGAGTGGAACTGTCTACCTCATCCTTCTACTTGGACTCCTTTATACCAAAAGTCTCCTCCAACCTGATTTGTTTGGCAGCTCGCTCATAGAATTCAGCTAGATCCTTCACCGGGGACTTGTAGAGACTTTTGTATAGCTTTCCATCTTTGCGAAGTCCTGTGGATATCATCGTTAAGATATTTCCCTTAGAGGGATTTTCTATGAAATTGCCTTCATGTCTGAATCTGGCTATGTAATCCCTCAGTAATTCATGCTTACGCTGAAAGATCATCACGAGATGGTAGGGTGGCGGAGCTGCCTTTTCAATGCTTGGTATTGATTGATGAATTTCTTTTGACACTCTTCCTAGCTCTTGACGCTGTAAGCCGAGAGGCCTCTGAACCATGCTCGGGGGATGCTTCCCAATATGACTTGGAAGACGTGGCACTTGACCAGAGGATCAGCTGTTTGAAGATCCATCTGGACATTGAATACATCTAGATGGTCACATGGGTCATTGTTTCCATTGTGCAGTGAAATTGCAGGAACTTTAAGCTTTTGAGGGAGGGGCTGCATTTTAATCTCAACAAAGAATGGCAAGCTTTCCTCATTGCGATCTCAATCATTTTGAGCCCGAGGACACTCCTTTAGTCGCTTTAGCCTTTGAAGCACTTCTTTCATCACCTTGTCTTGCGTTTCAGATTATAGGCCAGAGGATTGCTGGCTCCTTTGTTTTCTTTGGTTATGGGTGCTACAACCTATAGTATGCCCTTGGTTAGTCTTGTTTGAGCTCTCAGCTCGATGCGAGCCCCCAGCCATTGACCATCGCAGTTCTTGTGGGGTTGACGAGCTTCTGACCTTGTCCACTGATTGGTGGCATGAGCTGAATCAGAGTGTTGATGCATCTGTTTAGTCGTCCCTTCCCTTTGAGCCTCTTCATGTAGCTGTTGAAGCTGTGCAATAATCTCCTCTTGCTTTTGCACTTCTTAGGTCTGAGCTTGAGTTAACATTCTAACAGCCTCAGTCAACTTTCTTACCGTATTTTTGAACGTTTGTTGGGATTGATGAGGTGTTTACACCTCATCAGTTCCGAAGGCAATGGCAGATTGGCAGTGAGTTTTAGGATGTGTACCGACAGTGATGCTGGCAGCGAGGGCATCTACCGGTTGATCAACTGGAGCATTTAAGCTTTTGGACGTTCTTCTTCCTCTAGCCATTATAGTTGAAAAGAAGATCAACCAAAATGCAAATGAGTCCCCATAAATAATGCCAAAATGTTGATGGTGGATTTCGGTTCAACCAAAATCCAGCTAACCAAAAGGGTTCTAAGGACTCAAATTGCAATTCAGTTAAGCAGGCAAAGAGATGAAGGAATGGAGAGAAAGAATAGTAAACACATAAGGGATTTTTAATGTGGTTCAACTAAAAGTGGATAGCATCGATCCCTAAAGCATTTTTATGAATTTAGAGAAGTTTCTACAGAGTTTCTATTGCTCTATTCCAAGTGGCTTACAGTGATCTCCTTCCTACTATTTATAGAGGTTGGGAGATTATAATTGTAAATTTATAAGTTGTAATTCTATTACATCAAATAATAAATGTACAAGACTACATGGACTTCTACAATGCAGCTTCTGTAGGTTGCTTTCTACAGCTGGGCCCCTATCTATTGGGTTTGTAAGTTGTTGTACACTTGTCTCATGCTCAACCCCAATGAGCTTCTAGCCAAGTGTCATGCTTCATGAACTAGATCTTCTAGCCTAGGATCGCTAATACCCTTTCGCTAGTGAGGCCAAACTCACTCTAGGCGAAGCGATCTTGTGTAGAGGGAATTGTTGGTCACAAGTACTGGGGCTCATCTCTTAATGAGCTAGGCTATTGCTTTGGCTTTGTCTCGCACCGAACACATGGCTTGCGACCTGGTGACTTCGCTTAGTGACCTTAGGGTTAGACGAGCTGGACTTCCCCCTTCAAACTCGCTTATTGGGCCTTTTGCTAGCCCATTTACAAAGTACCGATTTTTTTCCATAACATTAGGCATATAAACTTACTAAAACTATTAATGTGTTCTTTGTAATAATTTATGATAATATTATCATATGTTGTACGTGGAACAATTTTTTATAGAGAAAAATATACATTGATCTCTTTTGACGTATGCAAAAATTATATAAATTTTCCCTCAAGTTTGAAATTGTTAACGGTGGAATCTAGTTCTAATCCAAACTCCAACCAACGGGGGATTCTTTCGGGATCTCAAACTGTTAGCTGGTTCAAAGGTGATAAACGAGCAAACTAAGCAAGGAAAAGGGGGAAGGGCAGTAGAAAGCACAAAGTTTTTAACGTGGTTCGGTCAAATCCAAGCGGAACCGACCATACGTCCATGGTAATGTATTGATCTCAAAATATTTCTATAGAGTTTTAGTATACATGTGTTTGTCTTCCTTAATGTTCATTTCCTTCTTGTATTTATAGAGGAGAGGAGGTTATAATTGTAATTTTACATACAATAAATCTATTACATCAAGCATTTAATATACAAGATAGGATAGATAGACTAAATCTTATAAATTGGCTATTGCGGATTGTCTTCTGCAAGTGGGTCCTGCATGTCTGCCAGACAATGCATGTGATGATCTTTTGTCTGACGAGCTCCCTGGTCACTGGTCATGCCTCGCTTGCCAGATCCTTTAGTCTGGGAAGTGTCTGTCTTCAAGAGGTTGGGGTCAAGCTCACTCTCCCGGGGATGAGCTTGAGCTAAGAAGGTCACTTTTGCAATGCGAGCTAGAAACATGATGCCCTGAGCACTTTACGAGCTGGATTTTTGCCGTGCTTAGGCTGTTCGCTGGCCCATTAAGGAGAATTCAGATTTCTCATATAACATAAGCCCCCCAACTCTCAATTTGCCTAGCGAGTTGGGAGTTGAGACCTTTCAGAGGTCATTTACTTTGTAGAGTTCAATTCAGTCAAAGTTTTCACTGAATCTATCTTTTCAGCTGTTCTAGGTCATACTTCCCGCAGTACATGCCTCTTGATCATTAGTGAGTTTGCTTCATTTCTTTCTAAGGTACTAAATGAAAATGGTTGGGGGATTCTTCTGGACTTTTCATGAAGTCGATCCTAGCTCTATTTAAAGTAGAAGGGATCATTCTTGCTTTTCCACTTAGAAACTATGAACGTTGCAGACAATCCTCCCTTATTTTTGGCATCCTGCCTTTTCACCGGGGTGTGCATGGCTTGCTACATAAGGAATTTTGAAGATATGGCTTCTCCGATAACATGGAAAGATCTTGTGCGATCTCAGATTACATCCTTTCGATTTTGCTGTGAGGTTCTTGCCAGGCTAGCCAAGCTCTTGAAGCTTCATGGTTTGCTCTCCTTGTGAGTCAGAACAGGAGCTGGAGGCTAGTGAATAAGAAGCAGTTTTGCTCTTCCCTTCTTCATTGGTGAGAGTCAAGTTGAGGATGAGCTTTCTACTGGAAAAGGCATTGGAAGAAAAAATTTGAGGACTTAAGCAAGTTTGCAAGCTCAAATTAGCTAGAGTATGACCCTCTATGACCAACCCTTTGTTGGATGGGAGTTTTTTATTTTTGTGGCAGTCCTTCTTCCAGAAGAAAATTAGTTATGGCCTTCCCTTTGTACTTTGGCTTTTCCTAATTTGTATTCAGAGCTTCTGATTTAATTTTTCCTTGTTGAGGCTTTTTAATGAATAAAACCTTCTTTTGCATTTTGTTCTTATTTTTGCATTTGCATTAGCATAGACTTTAGTAACTTGCGATGAGATACTCGACTAGCAGATTGTGCAAACCTTTTTGAAGGTAATATTCATGAATGAATTATCCTATGCATGAGTGTCGTACAAACAATTCATATTGTGCATTATCAGAGGGTCACATGCGAGCTACGAACATTGCTTGAGCCGGTCTCATGGCCAAATAAATAGATAAATCACATGAGAGCTGCGAATATTTCGCTGCATGCAAGCTGCGATCTGGGTAATTTTGTGCGTGGATAATAAAGTGAGTGATCTCATACTCGGGCCGATCCTATGGCCAAACAAATAGATGAGTCACATGAAAGCTATGAATATTTGACTGCATGCGAGCTGTGACCGGGGCGATCTCATGCCCAAATAATAAAGTGAGCGATCTCGTGCTCGGGCCAATCCTGTGGCCAAACAAATAGATGAGTCACATGAAAGCTACGAATATGTGGTCTATGACCAGGGCGATCTCATGCCCAAATAGAAGGGTTGGCCGATCTTGTGGCTGAGGTGATCTTGTGCCCAAATAGAAGGGTTAGTCGATCTTGTGGCTGGGGCAATCTTGTGCCCAAATAATAGAGTTGGTTGATCTTATGGCTTGGACAATCTTGTACCCAAATAGAAGGGTTGGCCGATCTTATGGCCGAGGCGATCTTGTGCCCAAATAATAGGGTGCCATTTAGGTGATTCACCTGTTTGAAAGATTTAAAAAATCAGTAAAGAAATTTAAAATGCTTATATAAGTTACAAAATTACAAAAATTTAACAAATAGTCCTGATTGTGGGAGACTGCTCTTGCTCGGGATCCTATCGAGATTGTCCAAGCCGTTGCTTAGAAGGCTACACCATGTAGTCTTGCAAGCAACCTTTTTTGATGAGATCTTCAATAGCGTCCCTCAGTGCCCAACATTCTGAGGTGATATGCTCGAACTCGTTATGGTATGCACAAAATTTTCCTCGGTTGTGTCTAGACTTACTTGGAGTCTTCAAGGGTCAAGGTTTTCTGAAATCCTCCTTGTCCCTTTCCATTGTGAAAACCTTGTCTTGAGCTTTGGACAGGATGCTATAGGTGCTATGGTGACCTGGATATGGGGTTCGCTCATCTTTGCTCTTCTTAGCGAGCTGAAGATTGAGACTGTCTTTTTCGTCTCCATGGTTACTCCTTTTCTTATTTTGAGCCAAGCTTGTGTTTGCACCAACATCGTGACTGTCTTAGCGAGCTCTCCCACTATGTTTTTGAGCTTCTCCTGATGTTGGAGCTAGGCTTGTATCTATCGGTGTTGTTGGTTGCCGCATCTGGTTGAGCAAAATCGATTGGGGGGAAGCCAGTGGTTGCATCAATGACAGGAGCAGTGAAGAAATCTATCGTCGAAATGTGACCTTCCGGAGGGTTGAACAATGCATTTGAAGCTCTGGTGGCTCTTCCCTTGGCCATTATAGTAGGAAACGAACCAAAATAGGTGAGAAGCCCACAGACGGCACTAAAAATATTGATGGTGGAATCTGGTTCTGATTCAAACTCCAGCCAACAGGGGATTCTTTCGGGATCTCAAACTGTTAGTTAGTTCGAAGGTGATAAATGAGCAAAATAAGCAAGAAAAGGGGGAAAGGGCAGCAGAAAGCATAAGGTTTTTAACGTAGTTCAGCTAAATCTGGGTGGAATCAAACCCTACATCCATGATAATGTATTGATCTCAGAATATTTCTACAGAGTTTCAATATACCTGTGTTCGTCCTCCTTAATGTTCATATCCTTCCTATATTTATAGAGGAGAAGAGTTTACAATTGTAATTTTATATGCAGTAAATCTATTACATCAAGCATTTAATATACAAGATAGGATAAACAGACTAAATCCTGCAATTGGCTACTGCGGATTGTCTTCTGCAAGTAGGTCCTACTTGTCTGCCGAACAATGCATGTGATGATCTTCTGTCTGATGAGCTCCCTGGTCGTTGGTCGTGCCTCGCTAGCCAGATCCTTTAGTCTGGGGAGTGTCTGTCTTCGGGAGGTTGGGGTTGAGCTCGCTCTTCTAGGGATAAGCTCGAGCTGAGGAGGTCGCTTCCGCAACGTGAGCTAGAAACATGACGCCTTGAGCACCTTACCAGCTGGATTTTTATTATGCTCAGGCTATTCGCTGGCGCATTAAGGATGATCTGGATTTCTCATATAACAGAAATCATATACATTACCCTAATTAAACATATTCCATTAGGAAAATGAAAGAATATTTCTTAAATATTTATTTGTTAAGTTCAATGTAGGATTTCTAAGCCAACAATATTTAACTACTAAATTATCTCATTGTCCGAACAATCTTTTATGAAATTTACTTAAAAAATAATGCAAAAAATTTGTAGTTCTGTGTCTTTTTCACTTTCTTTCTCTTCTTGATAACAAGTACCAAAATCTGAAGCAAAAAATGACTTTTGATCAAAGGAAAGGGTTGCTAATGAGTGTGATATTATAATTCACCGATCAATTGTTTCTTCTTCTTCTTCTTCTTTTGTTTCTCATTTGTTGTGTTTATTTATCATATTTATTTTTTTATTAACAAACAAATTTTTTATATTTGATCATGATTTTTTTGTTTATTTATTAAATTTGTAATTTTTAAATTTAATTGTTTGGTGTATGTAAGAAGTTTTAAATTTTTTTATGAGTCCTATTTTTTTTTTGTTAATTTCTCATATATAAACATAATTTTGGAGATTTATTCTATGATATGAGCTTAATGTTTTTTTTTTGTATAATAAAAATATTTTTTTTGTTATAAATCATTTTTTTTATTCAACTTTCTTGCATAATGGTGTCAAAATTAATTTTGTTAAGAAGAATTTTACTTTCAAAACCTCTGTTAACACTTGAAGACGTGGACAAAAAAATGACTGAGGAGATTTTTCAATATAAAACACAGAAATGAGTTTTAAAAATGAGACCATGAGCCTATATAAAGAAGGTAGGGTCAAAATTAGCATTTTTGGGTTAGGAGACACAAAACACTTGATTGGGACAAGTGTAGAAAAATTCAAAGTTTAAAGGACGTTTATGTGGATTTTGAAATTAGAAAGGAGGTCCATATATTTTCACAAAACTCAAAGGGGTTGAAGTATTTTTCTTTTTTTTTTATATTACAAATATACCACAATTTGTAATTTTTTTTTGCATTTAAAAATTGAGTAACAAAATTTTTTGCTAATGTTGTATAATGACTTTGTTGTTTTCAGAACTTTGGTTAAGAATGCTAAATTTTGCATTTACAAATTTAATGTCAAAAATTGCAACATGTAATAGCAATATGGCAATAATTATTAACTTTTTTTTTTCATCGAAAAACTTTAATCCAACATATATTGCGAGTGTTGCATGATGGTTGTGTTGCAATTTAAAACCTTTGCAAATCTAGTATTATAAATTATATTTACAGAAGGAAATAAAAGAAAAATACAAATTTCTCTGTACAAAATCTAACAAATCACTTGTAGCTTAATGTGATTTTCTAATTAGTTTCTTAAAAGGTTTGAAAAATACTGTTCTAAAGATGTAATTTCCTCTAAATAGTTGCAAGTTACTTTTATGGATGGGTCACAAAATTCTTTATAATAAAATGGCAATAACTAACTTTCCACAACTTTCCTTACAAAAAATTGCATGTCTTTACTATAAAGTTTGCAACTTTTCTGAATCGGTTGCAAGTTGAATAATTGACATAAAAAAAATTGTAAGTTTTATTAAAAAAAGTTACAAACATTCTTCTATTTCACAACAATTTTCGTTACAAACTTTATAATAGTTATGGTGAAAGTAGTCTTAATACTTACAACTTTGACAAGACAATTTTCGTTGCGAACTTTATAACAGTCATGGTGAAAGTAGTCATAATACTTAGAACTTTCAAAAGGCGTGATCTTCCCAAAGTTATAAGTTTTTAGTTGTAGCGAGTTGCTATGAAAAGTATTATATGATTTTCTAAAACATTTGCAAAACTATCTAAGTTTGTTGCAGCATAAAATTGGCCACAACTCTTTTTTAAGTGTTGCAAGTTTTTTAAAAAATTATATGTTGCAATGTTGTGTGAATAAATTACAATATAAATGTAACGTCTTACATTTTCTATAATAAAACCTGTGATCTTTATCCATTATTATTTTTATTTTGTGTCAAATCTAAATCTGATCGAACAGAATATTAAAAAATTAAAGTATTGTCATAGTTTTTGAGCTTACCGCTGCTGTTTCTTATAGAGAATGCCCGGTAACAATTCTCCTGTTATAGTAGTATCAATATCTATGCGTAAAAGACTACGCGTACTTTTCTCCGGAAGTATTTCTGCTTAAGAGGGAGAGAGCTCCTATTAAGTGCTTGTTTGATGTTATAATTAAAATTATCAATAATTCTTTTGTTGGAGCTATAATTAATTAGAAAAGATTTTAATCATTATATCAAATAAGTATTATAGTTTGTCTTAGAGATGTTAAGTTACATATTTAGAACCTTTCAATAATAAATTATAGACAATAATCTAAATTAAACTAAAAGTTACTTCGAGTAGCTTTTATTTTAATCAAGATTATAAAAAAGAAAACATTCAGATTTGTATTCATATTAGTTTCACTTCTTTTTTTCTCTTCATTGTCCTCATCACAATGATAGCAACAAAAACTCTCATTCTCTCCTTCTTAAATGTCTTTTTAGTAATTTAATATTAAATGTGATTTTTTTATATATCATCTAAACAAAAATAAATTATATATAATCAATTATCACAAGATGTTACTGTTGTAGGTATCATTAAAATACGCCAGGTAGCGCCCGCGCAAGAAGCCCAAATGGGAACCGAGGGGAAACCCAGTTGGAACTAGGAAAGCATCACGATCGCTGGCCTGAAGAAGTCGTTATGATGCGAGGAAATGGAAAACTATCTCCATAGTAGCCGACGTTGTGAA
>JANHAO010028750.1:0-10528 GCA_026873985.1 Saraca asoca
CCTAGGCTTTTCTTATTACTCTTTGATTTACTTATCACTTTTATACTTGATCTTTCTCTCTCTTTGCTATTTCTATTTGATTTAGATAATTCTAAACTGCAATCTTCTGGTAAGTTGAACAAAGATCTTTGTGGGATTTGACCCGTATTCACTGATCTCTACTATAGCTACGCCGTACGCTTGCGGAAAACACACACATCAATAGCTATAATAAAATGTTATTTAAAGAAATCACTTGCTTTGTAATATAAGTATCAACATAGCTATATTAATTTATTATGGAAGATATACATAAAATGTTATTTTTTGATATATTATTTTTTTTTAATTTTCATCGTGATTATGACTTAAAAGGAAATTCATATTATTAGTAATCTTTTTTAGATACAATAGTTTTCAACTTAAAGGAAAAAAAAACCTAGGATTAATAACTACATATTTAGAGAGCTATTTGTCATAATGAATTTATTGTTTTAGTGTACTTGAAGCCTTAAGCTATAGAAATTTTTTATAGAGAGGTTGGTTATTACTTATACTATTTAAAAGGGCCAAAATTATGGGGTCTGTTTGGAAACTTGTTCTGTTTTTCTTTTTTAAAAACTGTTTTTGAATATAGTTCAGAATTGTTTTCAAAAACAGTTTTTAAATTAGGATTTCAAAACAAAATTTTGAAAAATGTTTTTAAAAATAGTTTTATCAAACAGGTTTTTTTGTTTTAAAAATAGTAGACTGTTTTTAAAAATAGAAAATTATTTTTAAAAATAGTTATCAAACAGGCCCATGGTTTTTCCTGAACTTAGCAACCGTTGCAATCAGGTTTTGGTGGGTATTTAGGTTGCTTGAGTATCAACAAATTAATATCTCCCATAATAATTAATTTATATCTTCCATAACAAATTAATATTCTATAGATATTTCTATGTTTAGATTTGATGTTCAGCACAAGGCTCTTAAACTTATGATTATGGGTTCGAGCCTTACGGTGGGCGATATTATTTTCTTAAACTGCATTCTTAGTTTTGAGAGCCCAAATTTGTTTTGGATACAGTATTTTATCAATGTCAACTCAATAGGGCATTACAAGTTCATTATTGTATTCAGTAGGCCATAAGAGTTGTAACCCATTAATCTCCATGGAATATGTGTTCCATTCTCATTGAGATGGGACTTTGAATGTAGGCCCATTTGTTTGTTTCAAGGAGTTCAGCCCGATCTCTTTGGAAGAAGAGAGATACAAGCAAAGGCCAAAAAAATTTCACATATTATTCACTGAATTTAAAAAGTGATATTGTTTATATTGTTATTAAAAACTCTTAAAAATGTCTTATTGAACTGCTCATGACCACATATTAGTGAGTCATATGAAAGAATTAACTAGCATAATCATATAGTCTATGATGATTGAAAATTTTAAAAAAAAAAATTTAAAAGGTGTATATATGCATATAATTAAGAGTAATCTTTTTTTTTTTAATTTTCTATGAGAATAAAAAAAAGCTACTTTCTGTTAAACTTATATCCATTTACTCTATATATATTATTTATATTCATTAATTACCTTAATTTTCATATAATATGTTACATCATATATATATATATATATATGAGTTTTACTTTTCTGGGTGGGTAATTGAATATTCTTAATTATGCATGTACGCAATTCATGGAACATTAGGGTTTTGAAAGTGAAAGCAAAGTATGATACAGAAGAGAAAGCTTAGCTCGAAAGAAAAACAACTTTTCCCAAATGGCCTATTTTTTTATTTTTAATTTTATTAAGCCACCTTCTCCACACCAAAGAATCCATACTCATGGACCACGGGACCTTCTTGTTTTTTCTTTCAATAATTAGGTTATTCTTGTTTTGCGTCTGCATTGCATGCAGAAAGAGTGACCAAATAATCAAAGTGGCATGTACTATATGCCTAATTTTGCGTGTACTTGTTTAATAACTTACATAAAGTGATTTAAGTATTATCAATCACATCACAATTTACAATATTATGTCAGAAATATATTTTTAAATATTTTATTTTTTATAAATTAATGAAAGATATATTATGTCTTTTGATTATTATTTTAGATAATTAATTATTATATGATTATTATTGATTTGATGATACGAAATTTGATATTTTAACCGTTATAAAATTTTTATGTCAAGGTTGTAGTTACAATTATTCATTATTTTTTTATTAGTTTTTCTCCATATAAAATACTCACTTTTCCTAAAATCTTTTGCACACAGAACAAAGGGTTTTAGGTTGCACATTATTCAAACCTTTCACTTTCTTTCTTGCTGGGTACCTCCGTTGAATGGTCACCACATCAATGCTCTATATATCCAAAATGGAAATAATCCTTCTAAGGATAATGTTGGAAACGCCTTAAACATTAAATTCTGCTAACATATTATTGTAGCTGCAGTGTGTTAGTAGCTGTATTTGAAATTGAATATAAATTGTATTAATAACTTTTGTTCTAACTTATAGATTTTTTGCAACACAATCCAACTCCCATTTTAAATGTTTAAATATCATCAACGGCGAAAAGAAAGCAAAAAATTTCACTTCGTTAAAGATACAAAAGAACTCAATGATATTGTAATTCACTTTTTCATAGTTCTTAAAAACACTAGCATCTTACGTGTGGGTTAAATTTGCTTCATCTTCTTTATAACAAATTCTTTCAATAAATTCATCAAATATATGCAAACAATGTCCTTACTCAAACAAAATTTGAATTTGTTATCAAATTCTAAAACAAATCTATGTGGATACTTTTTTAATCAAATCAAACATCATATTGAAACTAATTAGGACTAGCAAGACAAAACTAGAATTAGACAAAATCTGAATTAAAACTTAAATATGCTAGAATCAAGCTCCTATACCACTTGTTAGGAAATTTGGAAGAATTGGACTTTGATATTACTTATTGGAAAATTTAGATGATGCAAAAGCGCATTGCAAACATTCAAGATTAAAGAAGCATAAAATCATAAGACATAGAATATTTATCGTGGTTCATCTTATAACATATTCTACAGGTGAAGGTGAAAAACAAATTTACTATAGAAACAAGTGAGAGAATTATAACTCTCAAACCCATAACCTAAATACATCCAAAAATACCTTAGTATATATACTATTTATTCTTAATAATTACCAAAAGAATAATAATTAATTGTGAGATTCAAATAACTACAAACAAACTTTGTATAACACAAATATTTATAATTCAAAATCCTTATAGATAAGTCTAAATTGATTATAATATTAAATAATAAGATATATTATAATATTAAATAATAAGATATATATAATTTGATCACAATATTGTCTTCTCAAAATTCTAATTAAAAAAAAGACATAAATAAATAATTATCTCCTTTTACAAAAATAGATTCCCAACACAAATTTCAATCTTGGCCATTGAAAATCTTACTTTTATAATTATTTTTGGACATATTTTTTATGGCATTATAGCACCCATGGATCATGGATTAGTCAAATTACAAATGGCATTTTGATTTATATGGTGTGATTTCAGTAAAAATTTACATAAATAGACTTAGAATAAAACTATTTCTATAGGTGGTGTTATTTTTTGAAAAATGTTGCTTTGGGTAATGTGTAGGACAGTGCCATGTTGCTAATAGCAATTTGTATTGGGTGGAGCAGAAGACATTGCTTGTGACAACGCTATCGAATAGAAGATGCTGCCATGGGCAACGCTGCAGGGCGACGTTGCCATAGGTAATGTTGTCAGCTTGTCCCAATTCCTTTGGCCTGCTTACTGACAATTTTTTTTTTTTTTTTTTACTGTTAGTTCATGATATCCTCTTTTTCTTTACACTATGAAAAACCTTCTCCTTTTCTTCTTCACTTCAAAAGTTTCTGCTTCATTTTTTCTTCATTTTTGCAAACATTTCTTCACTTCTCATCTTTATCATCTATTTCTTCATAGAAAATTTCCTTCAAGCAACATCTATTTCATTTTTTGACAAATTGTGAGATAAGCTTCTGTATGTTTATTTACTAATACTTTTGTTTAAGAATTACTTAAAGCTATTTTTCTATATGGTTAAGTCTTATTTCACGTTACTATTAACATGTTACCCTAACAAATTATTATCCATTACTCTATATATATTTTTTGCATGAGAAATAAAATAATCTATTTTACCTGTATGATAATAGAAGTATTTTTTTGCTCACACTAGTAGTGATAAAGGATTTAAAGTTTTAGCAATTTTATTCTCGAAACACTTATGTTATAGGAATGAAATTAGGATTTTCAATATATAGCAGGTGAAAAAAATGAGAAAATTAATTAATTGATTAGTTAAGTTAAAACCATTTTCACATTGAAATTTATTATGTTAGATTGTACTTTTTATGAGGAAGTTAATTTTATTATGCATATTTAATTTTTTAAAAATTTTAGTATTAAGATTTTTTATTCATGGGAGAATTTTATTTTATCTATTAAAATTTTAGTCAATATATAATTATTCATGATATATTACCCTATTATTTTACACTAACTGTTATAGGCATCTTCCAGTCCTGCGAAACGGACTAGTAAAGGCACGATCATGGATCGAGCTAGGAGAGAAAAAGGGATTGCTTTCCACACAAGGCCAAGACGAAGCGAAGGTATCAACTGACTAAGGAATGAGCCTCAACCAACGGCTCACTATATGCGAGCTCATGTCACCAAGAACGAGTTTATGAAGCTCAACCTCGTTGGCCAAAAGCCAGCAAGTGATCCCAAGACAAAAATAGCTTGCGAGATGTAGCACATAGCTTGGACAAAGGTTTAATAAGACCAAGTGTCAGACAAGCTTATTATGGGTCTCAAATCTAGCAAACAAGGGTCTCACCCACAGAAAATAATCTGCAGTAGTTGAATTGAAAGATATGTTTTGTCTTGCACATACACTGCATGATGTAACATACTTACAACTTGTAAAATTACTATTGTAACCTCTTTCTCTCTATAAATAGGAGGAATAAGCATTCCGTAAGCATGGATCAAAGGCTAGAAAATCATATTGAAACTCTGTAGAAATTCTTTCATATCAATATACTACCATAGACGTAGGGTCCAGTTCTGTTCGGATTTGGCCAAACCACGTTAAAAAGCTTTGTATCCTCTACTGATTCTCTTCCTTTTCCTGTCTTCTACTTAACATTAATTGAATTAATAACCATATTACAGTTTGAGTCCTATAAGAACCTCCTCAGTTAGCTGGATTTGTGTAGAATCAAAATTCATTGTCAATATTTTGGCACCGTCTGTGGGGACTCATCTGTCTTCTGGTCTATTTTCTGCTGCAATGGTAAAAGGAAGAGCTATCAGAGCTTTGAATGTATTGGTTAATCCTCTAGAAGGTCATGTGTCCACAATGGACTCCTCCACCACTCCTATCATGGGTGTTATTTCTGGCTTGCCTCCAGCTAGCTCTTTTCAGCCAGCTACCATTGCCAACGGCATTGATGAAATGTAGACCTGGCTTCAACGCTAGGAAAAACTAGAGAATATGATAGGAGAGTTGACCGGGGTAGTCGAAACGCTAGCACAAATGTAAGGCATGCAAAGGCAGGCTGAAGCCGCTATGCTAAGGAACATCCACTAGCAGCAGCAAGCTTTGAGTTCTCGGGAGCAAACTCCAGGTCACCACTTTCATAACCGAGAGAATCAAGACACCCAACAATCTTCCAGTCAATGATCTGGGCACGAGACTTGCTGTTGGAAGAATTGTATCAAAAGATGAATTAGTTAGAAGAGTATCTTCAAGCTTCCAATGACCAAGCTTGCTACGAGAATAGGTTACCATTTTCTATGGAGATTGAGGCTCAACTTCTCCCTTTCAAGCTCAAAGTCCCTATGATTCCTCTGTACAATGGGGAGACTAATCCTTATGACCACCTAGACACATTCAATGTTCAAATGGATCTACAAATAGTTGAGCCTCTGATCAAGTGCTAGGTTTTTCTTGCCACGTTAGGAGGTGTACCTCAAGCTTGGTTCCAAAGCCTTCTAATTTTCTTGATACATAGCTGGGAGGAGTGCCAGCAGAAATTTATTAGCCAATACCGAGCATTGAAGAGGCAGCATATGCCCTCTACTACCTCGCGATGGTCTTTCAGTGTAAGCATGAGTTATTGAAGGATTATATTACCAAATTCAGACTCGAGGCCAATTCAATGGAGAATTCATCCAAGGAAACCATGCTGGCAACCATCTCTGTGGGACTCCGTAAAGATGGAAAGTTGTACAAAAGCCTATGCAAGTCCCTAGTAAAGGATCTTATTGAGTTTTATAAATAAGCTGTCAAGTATATGAAATGAGAGGAAACCTTCGATTCAGGAAAGTCTGGAATGAAGGATGATAAGGGTGGTTCTACTCAAAGTAAGAAAAGGGGCAATATGCATCAAGGTGACCATTCTAAAGCGCAGACTGCGAAAAAGTCCCATAAGCCCAAAAGTGAATGACCTGGGACCCCAGCTCGCCATAAGTAGTACAATGTACTGTCAAACTCTTAGGACAAGATTTTCATTACAGAAAGAGAAAGGAAAGACTTCGGGAGACCTATTCCCGTATGGATTCCTTATAAGTAGAGAAACATGCAAAAGTTTTGCACCTATCACAATGAGGTTGGGCACAACACCTCAAATTGTTAGGAATTCAGGGACGCCATTGAGGACTTGATCAAGAGAGGCCACTTAAGAGAATGCATGGTGCAACCTTTGGGTCGGTGGTTTGAGTGTCCCCTGCGGGACCCTGGGTGAGAAGAGGCCCATACAATAAGAACCATTTTATGATGTATTTTTGGAAAATTAATGAAAATACTCTAACCTTTTGTTTAGATTCCTGAGTAAGACTCTCAGCAAAATATCACGATAGAAGTAAGTCATCCTTGATGCCAGCGAGATCAGCCACTCATGAGGCTTCATAGATGTCTAAGGCGTAACTCCTATGTGAACTTATACAATTTCTAGCTTCCAAGTTGAGGTCCCTCGGAGCTCATTCCAAAGAAGAATTGACAAATTGCTAGCTTTTGAGCTGAGGCATCGGGGCTTATCCTAAAAATTATTGCCAGCTTTCGAGCTAAGATGCCGGGGTTTATCCTGGAAATTCTTGCCAGCTTTCAAGCTAAGACGTCAAGGCTCATCTCAAAAATTCTTGCCAGCTTTCGAGCTAAGGCATTAGGGATCATCTCAAAAATTATTGCCAACTTTTATGCTGAAGTGCCGAGGCTCATCCTAGAAATTCTTGCCAGCTTTTGAGCTGAGGCGCCGAGGCTCATCTTGGAAACACATTATCCAATTGCAACCTATGGTCTAGTTGAGGTGTGAAGACGCTTAAAATAAACTTGCTTTCTGCGTAACTAAGTTACTATAATTCACAAAGCACAACTTTCATGCAATTGTGTATTCACAACTCTCATGCGATTGTGTATTCGCAAATCTCATGCTACCTTCCATTAGGCATAGTTTTTGTGTGATTTATTCATACATTAATTATTTGTGAGATACTTTGTTTAAGCTTATTGCTTACGAGGGAGCTTGGCCGATTGGTTGTTTGAACATTTCATTCTACTATTGCAATGAGTTCATGTTCTTGTTTGTGACATGAAGAAGAATTAGTGTAACAGAATCATGAAGAAAATTCATTCACGAAAAGGCCTCAACGAGGTACATTTGCATTAAGAAATAAAAATACAAATTAATCTAGCCTATACATTGGAAGAAAGATTGGCGACCTAGGGAAGGGCCCCAATCTAGAGAAGGGATGGTGAATGCTTTTGATTTTAACTCTTTCCTTTACTGCCTTCCTTAGCTCAGAATTCCTTTCTAGCTCTCCACCCAGCTCAGCAAATTTAGGGAAGGTAAGCCAGAGCAACTAGAAAGGTTCATCCTTCCAGCATCATCGAGAGGAAATAACCCAAGATCTATGAGAAATCTTTTCTCATCCTCAAAAAAGGATTGCCCTCCAAGGCTTTCATACAATAGACTATACTCACCTCACTAGAAAGAAAGAATGTCAGTGGAATGGGGGGCTCATCTGAGGTTCCCATATAGTTTCTCTGTGAAAGGGGAAGGAGGACTTCCTCTGTCTTATATAGAAGTAACTCTGATCCCATTGAAAAGTCCGAAAGGAAATTCCCAACCACCTCCATTAAATATATTAGAAGGAAAATGAAGCAAATTTATCCATGATCTTGGGACACATATAACACAAAAAATGTCCTAGGAAACAATAGGAAGACTAAAGACTCTGATTGCATGATAATCTATAAAGAAGGTTCTTTATTAGAGAAATCATTCAACTCCCAATCCACGAAGCGAGTTAGGAGTTGGGGGGTTTATGTTATAGGTGTCTTCTGATCCTGCTACATGGACTAGTAAAGGCCCGATCATAGACCAAGTTAGGAGAGAAAAAAGGATCGCTTTCCACACAAGCACGAGACAAAGCAAAGGTACTGACTCACTAAGGAATGAGCCCTAACTAGTGGCTCGCTATATGCGAGCCCACATCGCCAAGAATGAGTTTATGAAGCTCAACCTCACTGGCCAAAAGCTAGCAAGCAATTCCAAGATAGAAATAGCTTGCGAGATGCAGCACATAGCCTGTACAAAGGCTTAACAAGACAAAGCATCAGACAAGCTTATTATGGGTCTCAAATCTAGTAGACAAAGGTTCCATCCATAGAAAATAATCTACAATAGTTGAATTGAAAGATATATTTTGTCTTACACATACACTGCATGATGTAACATACTTACAACTTATAAAATTACTATTGCAACCTCCTCTTATCTATAAATAGGAGGAAGGAGCATTCTATAAGCATGGATCCAAGGCTGCAAAACTATATTGAAACTCTATATAAATTCTTCTATATCAATACACTACTATAAATGTAGGGTCCAGTTCTGTTTGGATTTGGCCGAACCACGTTACAAAGCTTTGTGTCCTCTGCTGATTTTCTTCCTTTTCCTATCTTCTACTTCACATTAGTTGCATTAATAACCCAATTGCAGTTTGAGTCCCATAAGAACCTCCTCAATTGGCTAGATTCTGGTAAAACTAAAATTCACTGTCAACACTAACTTTATTATGATTGTATAAATTCAAAAATATCCACACAATCAATTATTATTATTTCTATTAATGACAATACCAATGGATCATGGCCTCTTATAGTGGAAAAGAAGAAAATATATAAGCAAATTAGGCCATATTTATTTGATTGGCAGACAGATTATTGATTTATTTTGAAAAAAAAAACTATAATACTAAAATTGTTACAATCCTTGGTGGTATGAAGAGAAGATTAAGATTTCCAATTAACTAAAAATGGAATTCCCACACCAATGGCTACATAGATTTTGCTAAAAATTTCTCTACATAAAAAAATAATTAGTCATCAAAATTTCTTGAGCCTCCATCATGTCAATTCAGCAGAACCAAGAACCAAAGGGAGCAATAGATCAAGAAACTGTCAATCCATGGCAAACGAATGCAATATAGAGATACTTTAACTATTTTTCCTGCAAAACCCATTTTCATAAGCCCAGACTACAATGTTAATCAGAAGCTAATAGTTAAAAAACAAGAAAGAAGAGAAGTAATGCCAGTTGTAATTTTCTCTATTCATAATTTCCTTTATTTTTAGAGGAAAATGATAAGCCACTTATCTCTCATATAAAATAGTAATAGATAATTATCTATATTAGTCAATTGTTAATAAAGTTTTAAACAAATAGAAAGTATCTAATTATAAATTAAAAATAAATATAAAGATTCGATAAAACTTTTTTAAATTATAAGGATCTAATTGGAAATTAATGTAAAATATAGAAAATAATAAAATAATTTAACTATAGTTTCATGGGCTATATCATGAAACTATATCTTGAATTCATATTAAAAAAGACACTATTATATTTATTTTATGGTTGAATAGTACTACTTCAGTTTTTGTATACAATTACTTATCTTTATGGTTTATAGAATTGAAATCTATGATTGAGTTGCTTAATTTATATAGGAAGACTTAATTGTGACATTTTAGATGATGTAGGATCTTTATTAATTAATAAAATCTAAAATCTGGTTTAATTAATTGATAGGAAGAAGCAAGAAAAAAGGGAACACAGTAATAATTGTGTTACATGCAAAGCAAGTGGAGAAAAAGTAGAACATTAGTGCCATATAGCAATGATAAGACATAGTAATTTTAATTTAATAGGCTATTTTCACCAAGCAATTTGCTTTACTACACATCAATACACTTGCTTCTAATGAAAAGCATATGTAATAATGAGTTTTTACACATAGCTCATGTGATGGAAAAGTCATTTGTCAAGAAACGTTAGTCAGCACCGAAATGAAGAAAGGCGGAACTGTTATGGGAAAAGTTAGTTGGCACAGAAATGCAATTTTTCAAAGGAGGCTACATGGTTGTCAAAATGGCAGCAGCTTTTCAGTGCACAAAATTTTCTTACTGCAT
>JANHAO010028751.1:0-10530 GCA_026873985.1 Saraca asoca
TCCTGAAATACAAAAGCAAACTAAAGCAGTATCAAGAACTAAACTAACAAAATTAAGGAAAAAGTTAAACAAAAACCACAAATTAATAACCATTTAAGAGGTGATGTCCGACATTTTTATAGGTACATTTTTCACTTATCACTCTGGTCTAGCCATAACCTGCACAAATCTAGACTTTGCCCTTTAGCACCTATCTTATACCTCTTCGCCATTTAGAATGTGTAGATCCAGGATTCGGTTCATTGTTTCCCACCATATGCCATCATTCTCATATTAAGCCTTATAAAGCTGTTAGATATTCAATCATTCCATTCTCATAATAGATATCTCATCAATTTCATATTAACATATTTTATTATCATTCATAATATTGTAAATCATTCCATGTCATGCATAAGCTTTTTGCCATATAATCACTTATAGTATTTGTAATTCCAATAGCAATCATATCATCACATTATCACATACTTTTCAATATCTCATGCACATGATCAAACTTTATACCACAATACCATTCATAGCAATTGCATTTCCACAATCATAATCATTCATCACTTGTCATCCTATGTTTCATAGGGAATTTTCAAGTATCTTAATAGCATCGTTCTCATCACATTATCACATCATCCATCATTCACATATGTTTTATATCGTCTTTATCACATATATCACATATCATTGTCATTATATATTACAAGCCAATTTCTAAAGAATATTCAAACTTGGACCTCATTCATTATTATATGAGTCCCATTACTATGACAAGTATCATGATTATTTTCCTATTATCCATGTATAAACCATAATTACATTATTTTCTTAAACACACAATCTCTATTATGCTATCTTTATAACTATCCACATTGCTTCCATATCATTTATGTTTGATCAATTACTAGGTTAATTAGTATTAACTTTGAAATCACTCATTCAAGACTTCTTATCTATTTTATTTAACTTAATTGTATCTCATGTAAGTTTAAACTCAAAGAAATAGAATAATTTTTAAAAAGGAAGAAGTTTAAATTGAAAATTGTGGAAAATTCTAGAGGTGCGATTAGAATCTCGAGCAGAATTATCCTTGAAGTTCAGCAGAATCACTGAAAAAATTCTAGTAGAATCAAGGAAATTCAGTTGAAAATGTGAGTTTACTTGTCAAATTTCAAAAACTTTTGGGAAGTCCAAATTTTAACATGATTTAAATTGTGATCAGAATCAAAAAATAGAATGGGAAATATTGATTCAAATCATATAAATTTAGTTTAAAATTGGAGTCAAATCGTAAGAGCTAAACTGCTGGGGAAGCAACTTTGTATTCAATCTTCTACTAAAAATCTTTATTTCAACATGTTTTAGAAGTTTGAATAAGCTTATTACTTAGCTATTTTCACAGCAAACCAAACAACACCTTAACAAATCCATTCAACCTTAAATTTGGCTACACAGTCACCAAAACTCATTTTATCCATTTGCATCAATTAATTGACAAATCAAAAGTAAGAACACATCATAATTCACAAGAAAGTTAAGAATTATTTACCTTAGTAGTTGGAACAAATATATTAAACAGATCTCATAAAGATCTTCAATATTTTTCTAGAACATAAAAGAAAAGCTTATTAGCTTTTAGATTTTCCAAGGATTTTTCCTTTTCAACTAATCATCTATGATTAGATTATGATTCCATTTAACATAAAGAAGTTATATCTAATAGATTTAAGCTCCAAAACACCATAAAAATCAGATTGATTCATGGGTTAAATACTAAAGTAAATAGTGACAACAAATTTAAAAAATTCACAACTCAACTTTTACACTATGAATCAACAAGATTTTGATGTCAAAGTGAAGAGAAAAAAGACAAGAATCAACAATAAAAATTTAAGAAATTATTATTGAAGGATGATAGATTACTTGAAGAGAGAAGGGAAGCTTGTAGAGAAAGAAGCTCTGAGTTTGGAGAAGAAGCCAATGGGCTACATGTTTTGCAACTGGAAATGGCTTAAAAGGAGGGAGAGAGGGAACTGAATTTTAAGGGGCAAAAATGGAAAAGAAAAATTTAAGTCAACATTCTTTGACTTTTTCCTTAATAAGTTTTATAATTTTTCTTATTTGGTGACTTTGCAAATTTCTTTACTTAAAGTTCAAAATTGACATGCTCACTGATCGCTAGCAGTCATAAAATTTTGACACAAATTAGTTAAATTAATTACCTTCATAATGATTATAAGTTTATACTTGCTAGACACTTGTAGTCCTAGTTTCGATCTTTCAAAATTTTTTCCAAATATTAAATTTTAGAAACACAATTTTTACTCTGTGAACATTCAAATTGAGAACCTCGACTTTTTGAAAATTCCTATTATTCATAAAATCTTTTTCTACTATGTCTAAATACTCCATATCCTAAAATTATAGTTTCAAATTCTCGAATTTTTCAAAGTTACCATTTTTAGATTTTTCAAAACGTCACTTTGTTATGAAAATTCATTTTAAAAAATTTGAAATATTATATGTAAGGTTAAACCACTGAATGGATGATTCGGATTTCATCTTAAAAAACTATAAATAAATACAATTGTCCCATTAATTTTCAAGAAAAAATTTGGACCATCCTTGAGTGGTCCAGATTTCATCTAAATTTGCTATACATTCTTTACATGTCGATTTGAAAAAAAAAATTGTTTGCATAAAAAAATTTGTCAATATGCCAAAACAAATAATTAGTTACTAATATTTAAATATAAAAAATTAGACTTAAATATATTATATAAACTAATATTAATTAACTCTTGGAAAACCTTCAACTATAAATATCTATACAAAAATCAAAATATTATAAGTAATATCTTTTTTATCTTATCAAAATACTAAACAAAAATATAAATAGATAAATAATTATTTATGAATTGATTTAATATGATCCTTATTTGACAGGATCAATAATGACCTCACCTATATTTATCCAAAAGTTAATATAAATAAATATGAATGGATCAAAATAAAGATAGATATAAATGATAAATGAATATGCTTCACAATTATTAGATCTTTGGTAGACAATGAAGAAATGCCATTTTTTACATACTACAATGACACACGAAACTCTTACAGGACTGGAGGTATAATTTGAATCTTAATCTTCTTGAGGGACTGGGGAGTTTTCCATTTTGGTTATGACAAGAGAGGTTTAATATGGGACAAATTATTCTTCTGCCTTCATAGTGACTCCTATAATTACTGGACAAATATAAATCCATACGCCAAATGGAGCATAAGTTAACATCGGATCCCATATTATAGTCGCCGGTGGATTTAGGAGTCCTGCTCCCAAGATGTTGCATGAACTTATATTAAGATTTAACTTAATTATGCTAATATTATTAATTTTTAAAAATATATATTTCTTTTTTAAAAATTTCTTTAATTTCAATTTTTTTTTATTTTATTAATAAAGTTACAATCTAATTTTGCTTTTATTATTATATGTTTGCTACCATTATAGTTTATCAAAATTATCATTACCGCTGTGTCAGGCCCAACATTCGCATATAATAAAAGTGATATCAAAATTTGATCTGTGAGAAGTGTTCATAAGATTTGATGTCACTTTAGATTGATGCAAGACGTATGTAGAAGAGAAAATCACAAATAAATTTTTATAAATATTGTGACATTAAAAAAAAAAAAGGATGGATGTAATTCGTGAAGTGATTCATGGTAGGCGTTCATGATTTGTTACACCAGGGATGATGTATAGTTTCGACAGGGGGAGCAAGAACGATGATGAAAATAGAATTTGTCTGAAGTTGTGTGACAAGAGACATAAGTGTTATTAAATTTTAAGATATCAACAATAGATTTTGACTTCATGTGCACACGATACCAAGTACGAAACATATACGGTCAAATGAAAGCAATATTAATTTAGAAATTTTAAAAACATTGTCGGCTAAAATAACCTTTTATAGTTACAATTAATGTGGTCAAATTGCAAATGTGTCACAGGCAGATAACTCTTTAATTAAAATCGTATGGCACGTGATGCAATTCTTGTGCAATATGTCAGTTTTTTAATAAATTTGAATCATACTTAGATAGATAATCAGGATATTAAGGATTTTGTCACTCATACAACTAAAATTTTATGTGCAATATATCCATAAGTCAATATAAGCGTGTAGTTGAAATATTAATACATATCAAGTCTCAAAAAACGTGTCACACAAAAAGTTTCTAATGTATATCAAGAAGGAACTTTTTAAAAATAAGGAAAGGGGCAACTTGATTTTATTAATATATATTTTATTATATAATTTTAAGTTTGTAGGGAGAGTATCTCTGAGTTCTACACTTTAGTCCTCACCTCGAACTAGTACTTACTTGATCACCAACCGTGCTCTTTAAAGAGCATTATAAACAAAAGGCCTATTGATAAGAGTAGATATATTTTTTTCTGATTGACATAAGGACTTTTCTCCTAACTCCTAAGGGTTCAAATGCTTTATTTTATATGAATGTGAAGATAAAAATACAAAATCGTAATCACGTACTTTTATTGTACAAACGATCAATATTAAAAAGATACAAATATCTTAAAAAGGGAAAAAAATTTGAAAAAATAATATATAAGTGCATTTGTTCCCAAATTCATATTACAAGGCTTTATCTTTATGCTTGATTTTTAGATCAAATTTCATCTAAAACCAAATATATTTACTTTTCAAATTAATTTACAAATGGGACTTGTGACAAAATGGCATCCAATCCTAAGGGCATTAATTGGTGGACAAATCTAAATAAACTTTTTCCTGTTGATAAAAAATCATGAGCAATGATAACCAAAAAAAAAAAAAACGGTAATTAATAATCAAAATATTACTAAAAAAATTATAGCGCCAATGAAATAATATATTATTTCTAACACAAAACGTATTCAAATTACTTACTTTATGTGCATGAAACAGGCCCTAGACCGACATGACCGTTTAAACGTGAAATATTTTTCGTCATTTATTCATTTTTAACCAATATACATTATATATTCATTTTTAATTTATTCAGTAAATTTATAGTATAAATAATTGATTCCAACGTTAAATTTATATATATCGTGCGTGTTTCTAAAATGATGATAATATAATATTATTGTTTTTCATATACATTACTTATGCAATAAAAATATTATCCCCTATCCAGTAAAATTTTTTTGATCAAAATGCATTTTTTTCCTAACTTTTGAAAAGTAAATTTTCACTAATAAAAAATCAAAATAAAAATAAATAGATGAAATGGTAATGAAAAAATTCCATATCAAATGAAATGAAAAATAATTACTTTAAAAGAGTCAAAATAGAAAAATATCTTTATTAGAGTGATTTGTTAATAAAAATATTAGTTAAAAAAATCTTTTTTTTGTAAGGTAATAAACTAAATAGTTTTAATGATATATAAATTAATTTGGACGAATTTCCTTATTGAATTGATGTTTGAAAGTAAGATGCAATTCACATAGTCAATACTGAACAAAACGCGCCTCCCCAGAAAAGCTTTTGAAGTTACAGAAGGTTTCGTACACACACCTCTATATAAAACCCCCCACCACTCTCTCCCCTCTGCCCCCCTCTCTCTCCTCTCTCTAAGCCCCAATATTCTCTCCCGCACTCATACCCGTTTCTTTCTCTCTATCTGTGTCTGAAAATCAGAACAAAAGAGAAGCTCAGGTGATCGAACTTGTTGTAATTCCTTTCTCTCTCTCTCTCTCTTTGTCTTTGTTGTCGTTCTTTCTTTCTCATATTATCTCTCTCCTCTCTTTTCACTTTTTCTCTCCTCTTTGGAGACCAGTGAATTCTTACACATATATATCTTCCATCACTTTTAGCACATAAACTCTCTGTCACATAGCCCTAAATTTAGGTCACATATGTATATATGAGAACCTTTTTCCTTTCTCAGGTTAGCTTTGGAGACGATGGGAATGGATTTTTGCAACAACGTTGACGGTGAAACTGCACAGTCAACCAAAGTGGACGGCGGTGAGGCGGCGGTGACTCTCAGAAAAGGGGCGTGGACTCCGGAAGAGGACGAGATATTGAAGGAGTACGTGAAGAAGAATGGTGAAGGCGACTGGGGCTCTGTTCCGAATAAATGTGGGTTGGCTAGGTGCGGCAAGAGTTGCAGACTGAGATGGGCCAATCGATTAAATCCAAATCTCAAAAAAACTGCATTTTCTGAAGACGAAGAAAAGATTATCGTCGATCTTCATGCTAAGCTTGGGAATAAATGGTCTCGTATGGCTGCACAGGTACTTTTTAACTAGAAAAATAGGTTTATGTCTATGGTTTATGTTACTGGACAAGAATTTAATAACACATAGGGATCAAAATTTTAAAGAAATCACATGATTTATGTAAATTTTTTTTATAAAATTTTTCACGTAATTATATAATATTAATATTAATATCTTAGAAGCACCACATGGAATAGATGCTTTTAATTGATTATTTAGTAATTAATTTTACTTCTTTGATAAAGTTATATTAATTAATTATAATTGAAATTTAAATTTCATTACTTTGTTAATAAAGTTTGTTGTTGTTGATGATTTATGACTTAAATTTGAATTTCGTTACATTGATACGAATTTATATCGGTTCCTTCCATTGAAAATTTTTTCTTCCCATTTTGCTAATCATTTATTTTTTCATTTTTTTAGTACTATTTGTTTATGCCCTAAAGGAACCCTGGAAATGCTGACCTCAGCCTGTCTCTTAAATTCTCTTTCTTTCCTATGGCATCTTACATTAATTTTGCCTTTGAACCCACCTCCTTAAAGTTTTCTTCTTTGTTTAAACTAATCAAACCTACCTTTTTTCTGCCTACAGTTGCCTGGGAGGACGGACAATGAAATTAAGAACTTCTGGCATGCAAGAACCAGTCGCCACAAGAGAGCCGGTTTGCCGATTTACCCTCCGGAAGTGCAAAAGGATGCTGCTGCCTACCATCTTCTACAAGAACATCATAATGTTTTAAACCCTAATGCTACATCTTTTTCATTTTCTTCACTCTTATCTTCATCTTACGGTCAAGAGCGTCAAAAGTCATATCACTATTCTCTTGAAAATCCTATGCATACAGATGCCAATGACACCAACCCTTTTCCCCAATTCAATTTTTCCAATGCAAATAACGGTCTTCTAGTATCCTCAGTTCCTACACAAATCATTCCAAGTTTGCCCGCTAGTAATTCTGCTGGAATTGATTCACATGGAGGCTTTAATCCAGGTGCTGTAGCCTTGGGATCTCCATATGAACACTTGTCATTTGTGAAAAACTCGAATTCAGACTTCTTTTCGAGCCAAACATTAGGCTTGGGAACTGCTGCTCTATCTTACAGTAGTGGTGTTGGTAATGGCTTGAATTACAGTAGTAATTCTGCTGAAATTGATTCACATGGAGGCTTTAATCCCAGTGTTGTAACTTTAGGATCTCCATATGAGCACTTGTCATTAGTGCACAACTCGAATTCAGACTTCTTTTCGAGCCAAACATTAGGCTCGAGAACTGCTGCTTCATCTTACAGTAATGGTGTTGATAATGGCTTGAATCTGGCGAAGCCACCTTCATCTTACAGTAGTAGTTCTGCTGGAATTGATTCACATGGAGGTTTTAATCCCTGTGCTGTAGCTTTAGGATCTCCATATGAACACTTCTCCTTTGTGCACAACTCGAATTCGGACTTTTTTTCAAGCCAAAAATTAGACCCGGGAAGAGCTGCTTCGTCTTACAATGATGTTGATAATGGGTTGAATATGGCAGAGCCTACTTCATCTTACAATAGTAATTTTGCTGGAATTGATTCACATGGAGGTTTTAATCCCAGTGATGTAGCTTTAAGATCTCCATATGAACACTTTTCATTTGTGCACAACTCCAATTCGGACTTTTTTCCAAGCCAAGCAGTAGGCTCGGAAACTGCTACTTCATCTTACAGTAGTGGTGTTGACAATGGCTTGAATATGGCGAAGCCACCTTCATCTTATAATGGTAATTCTGTTGGAATTGATTTGCATGGAGGCTTGAATCCCAGTGTTGTAGCTTTCGGATCTCCATATGAACACTTGTCATTTGTACACAACTCGAATTCGGACTTCATTTCGAGCCAAACATTAGGCTCGGGAACTGCTGCTTCATCTTACAGTGGTGTTGATAATGGCTTGAATATGGCGGAGCCACCTTCATCTTACAGTAGTAATTCTGCTAGAATTGATTCACATGGATGCTTGAATCCCAGTGCAGTAGCTTTAGGATCTCCATATGAACATTTTTCATTTGTGCAGAACTCGAATTCGGACATTTTTTCGAGCCAAACATTACGCTCGGGAACTGCTGCCTCATCTTACAGTGGTGTTGATAATGGCTTGAATATGGTGGAGCCACCTTCATCTTACAGTAGTAATTTTGCTGGAATTGATTCACATGGAGGTTTTAATCCCAGTGCTGTACCATATGAATACTTTCCATCTGTGCTCAACTCGAATTCGGACTTTTTTCCGAGCCAAACAGTATGCTCAGAAACTGCTGCTTCATCTTACAGTTGTCGTGTTGATGTTGGGTTAAATATGACCGAGCTACCTTCATCTTACAATAGTAATTCTGATCGAATTGATTTACATGGAGGCTTTAATCCTATTGCTGTAGCTTTAGAATCTCCATGTGAACACTTTTCATTCTTGCACAACTTGAATTCGGAACTTTTTTCAAGCCAAACGTTAGGCTTGGAAACTGCTGCTTCAACTTACAGTAGTCAATTGATATTGACTTAAATATGGCGGAGCCATCTCATGAAATCATGAAAAGCAGAAGGATGGTTTAAGCTCTTCTGTTCCATTAACAGGTAGTTTGGTATTTTTTTATTAGACAGAAGCAAGAAACTTTAATAAATGGTGGATTCTAATTGGATATGATAATTTACTAATCAAAGTTGGCTAAATACACCGTGAAATTTGCTACAGTTTTTAGGTCTTTCCTCTGTTATTTTGGTTCGAATTTAAGATATTACATATTTGTGATAAGTAATTTATTACTTTTTTTTTTAAATGCTAATTAAAATTTTATGTAATAAATAAAATAGGAACCAAAAGATTGACCGTAGAACTGATGATTCAGGGATGATGATTTGCATAGCCTGCTCAACAATTTTGGGACAGAAATGTCAATGCCAGAATGATAGCAGAATGGAGATGAGGGGCAATCAGTGGAAGTTGAAAGCTCCTCAGGTGGAACCACAAATGAGGACCATGTTTGGACTATTGAGACTTGCTCCAACAACCTGCCTCCTGCAGGCACATGTATTGTTTATAAATAATGTGAAGAATAATGATTTCAATTCGTATTTGATGAATTATAATTTTTATAAATAATATAGATCAAGAATAATAATTTCAATTGATTCATAGATGAATTATTTCATTTAAAACATATTAAAAATACATGAAATTGAATTGAGTGATGAATTTCTATGATATCATATAGGATAAATAATATAATGGATAAGGTAAAATTAGTGATAAAACATATGCTTATGTAAATGAATTTTATTGAAATTCCTATATTTGAAGAAATTCTATATTAAGATAAACAAGAATTCATTCCAAACACAATAGATCGGTGCCCTTATTCCTACATGCACAATTAATACAGGGATATTGAACACGGTGCAGAGCTAATTAGTTGCCCTTCCCTTCCCTTCCAAATACCGCTAATTGAAGACAATGTATAAATAAATGTTACAATAACAATGATAGATTATGTGCTAGGTGTCTTGAGTAAATTAGTAAAACTATGACAAATAAGTGTACAATGATAGATTATGTGCTAGGTGTCTAGAGTAAATTAGTAAAACGATGACAAATAAGTGTTATAATAATAATAATAATATATGTATTAATAAATGTTACAATAACAATGATAGATTATGTGCTAGGTGTCTTGAGTAAATTAGTAAAACAATGACAAATGAGTGTTATAATAATAATATATGTCTTTTTGTTAAAGTGTTATAAATAAATACAATAACAATGATAGATTATGTGCTAGGGGAGTGTTATAATAATAATATACGTCTTTGTGTTAAAGTGTTATAAATAAATACAATAACAATGATAGATTATGTGCTAGGTGCTATTTCTTGAGTAAATTAGTAAATTGGGTTGCATAAGATACAGAGTCTCTCAATTTACTATTTAAAAAATTATGTCTTTCAGTTTACCTTAAACACCTCAAAATACATCTTATATTACTTATTTCATCAATTGTCAAACCTTACATGGAGAGTCGTTGGATTCTAAATTCTAATGTAACTCTATAAATTCTTATATAGCTAATAAAATTTTCAATTGATATCACTTAAATTTTATTATTTTTTTAAGGAAGCTCTTTTAAAAATCACTTAAGCAAGAGATTCTCAATGCTGAATCAGGGATAATTTTTCTAAATTATTCTGCAAGATCAATTCAAACTATTTTACAA
>JANHAO010028752.1:0-10528 GCA_026873985.1 Saraca asoca
AGTATAAACTGAATCCTTATTCTTATTTTAATGATATTATAAAAATTATTGGATAATTTTTATAATATGATTTTATTTTTGACATTCGCAATCTGAATTTTGATCCCCGACACTTGAGTCTTGGATCACTGACTATCAATGAATTATATGTTGTTTAACATTTAAAAATTTATTAGCATATAATTGTAAAAGTTCATTTAATTATTATTGACTTAAAGATTGATTAATTAATTTTAAATTAAAAAGAGACCTTGAGACTTGTTCATTTTTTGGTAAGAGCACATGCTAAGCCATCTTATTCATCATTTTTACTTTTAGTATTGCATATGCACATTTGTCTCTCCTTTTTTTTTTTGTAGTGTTCACGGTTGATTTTGGTGATCGGTCAACCAAGGGTTCTAGAATCTAAACTGCTGTATGAGGCGTGAAAGTAAAGAAAGACAGTGAAAGCAAGAAGAAGAAGAATGAGATGGACACACAAGATTTTATCGTGATTCGACTAAAGTTAGTATGACCCCTACGTTTATAGTATTTGTATTTGCTTTTTGAGATTATTTCTCTACTTAGTTTCACAGATTTACAATACTTGTGATTCTATCTTTATTTCAACAGAGTTTCTACATATATTTTCCTCTATATCTGTTACAATGGACTCCCCTCCTATTCATAAGAAAGGGAAGGTTACAAATCGTAATTTATCATTGTAAAACTATGATTATATCTACATTAGGCAATAAATGCTAAGCATCACGTAATAAATGCAGGATAAATCATTGTCGGACTTTGAAGGCTAATTTGTAAGTTAGAAGTGTGGTCAGATTGTATGTCAGACATTAGCTATTCTTAATTGTGCAGGGGGGAGCTTGCTATAGTCTTGGTCCATTGGAGGCTTCGAGCTTGCGCAGCGCGATCTGCTACCTGGCTTCAGCGACCTCATTCCAGATTGGGTCACACCTTTGTCCTGTTATGGTCCATTGGGCCTTTGTTGGCTCATTCCGCTCAGTCTATTAAATGCCCATAACATTAGCCCCCAACTCTCAGTTCACTCTGAGAGCTGGGAGTTATTTCTTATAGGCTAGGTCTTTTTGTTCATGGCCTATGGTGTCATCAAGTTTTTCACCCACAGCTCTATACAGTCGAAGTCTTTGTTCATAACCTATTGTGTGGTCATGTCAGGTTTTGATTTTTCATTTCATCTGTACTAGGCCATATCTTTTCCTATTCAGATTTTACAGTTGTTGATGTGGTGACCTTGTTTTTCTCTTAGACTATCGGATTAAGGACATTTGGACATTCTTTGGTGGAACCCAGCTAGTTTATATATGACATGGGAAGCCTTCCTTTTTTCTTCACAGAGATAATCTGATGGACGTCTCAAACGAGCCCTCCATGCTTATGAAGATGTGAATCCTTGGTGGAGTTTTGAAATATGTGCACAGCTTGCTGTGAGAATTCCTCTCCGAGGATCTTAAGAAGTTTTGTCATGGAAGCTTCTATGGGCAATTCCTCTTTGAGGATCCCAGGAAGTTTTGTTACATTCCTCTGCCACCTCTTCGTGGTTAAGCCGAAAAAGGTAGCTCTTCACCTCTATTCTTTGGTCTTCTTGCATGGCGCTGGTCCCTCCAAACATCCAAGAGTTACAGAATTAAGGGACGAGCTCATAACTTTGGAGGAAGATAGGAGAGAGGAGCTAGAACTATCTGGCCTGTTCATAGGCTATGGCTCTTTAAAGGCCAGTTCTTCCTGCTTATTATAGTTATAGATTTATCCCAGTCTTTGTACTCTAAATTTTCTTGTATAAATTCACCTCATTGAAAGAGGCTTTGTAATAAAAGTTGTCTTCTTTCTAACATTCTAGTGTATAATTAGTTGTCGATCGTTGGAGAAGATAATATTTGAACTTTTTTGTAAACTAATTTCTGCATGTCTAGTTTAACTAAATATGGAGCTAAATGCCCAATTAGTTAAATTAATCCACTTCATTTGAAAACAATCTTGAGCACCAAAATGCTTTGCTCAATAGCAAGCTTTCAGTTCACAAGAAAATTGTAAGTTGATGGTGATACGAGTTCAATAATGCTCAGACCATGCTTTAGTTAGACCAATCTCATGAGTGATTAAATGCACCTGAGCCGTAGTGAAGTAAGATACGTAGTGGGCAACTAATGCGCACGCACTGGCATGAGATTGCGAGAGCGATTAGGTGCACTCGAGCTGATAGGGGGCGATTAGGTTTACCTGAGCTGTAGTAAAGTGAGATGCATAGTGGGCGATTAGGTGCGCATGCATTGGCATGAGATCGGGAGGTTAATTAGGTGCGCCTGAGCAGATAGGGGCGATTAGGTGCACCTAATTTATAGTGTGGTGAGATGCACAGTGGGCGATTAGGTGCACATGCACTGGCATAAAATCTCAAGGGCGATTAAGTGCACCTGAGCTGACAGGGGGCAATTAGGTGTGCCCAAGCTATAGTGAGGTGAGATACATGCTAGGTGATTAGGCATGCACGCACTGGCATGAGATCACAAGGACAATTAGGTGCACCTGAGTGGACAGGGGGAGATTAGGTGTGCCTGAGCTGTAGTAAGGTGAGATGTGCAATGGGCGATTAGGTGCACACGCACTGGCATGAGATCACGAAAGCGATTAAGTGTGCTCAAGCTATGGCGAGGAATAGATCGCATGAGAGTTGCGAGTTTAGTTCACATGAAAGCTGTGAATATTAGGTCATAAGGGAGCTATTAATATTTGGTCACAAAATGGCCAGGGTCGTAGCTTGTTGGTTGTTATCCGCGGTCCGATAGGTAATTTAACATGCTTGCTTCATATGTGACTCTTCAATTTTTATGGACAATGTAATGTTTACTGTCTCCAACAAACGCTTCTAATTTAAGTACTGACATATGCTGGGCCATTGGATTACAGGTCATTTGAAGAGTTTTTAGATTTGACGGTTAGATCGTGTGTAATAAAAGATGAAAAACTCTCTTCACCCCCTTTCATCTGTCATTTGGAGTCCGTCACACCTAAACTCTTCCTTTCCACTTTCTCTACAAACTCTGCAACCGTTCACTACCGTCCATCGCTTTCAGCCTTGTTCCAGTTTCCTGAGTCCATCAGACAAAATTTTGGTTGTCAGGAATCAGTTCCGTTCACACTTTAGACTTTTTCTTTGTTTAGCACAGTAAGCTTCCTTTTTTGACTCGTTGTTTCTGAGTTTCTATTTTTGAAGCCCTTGTGAATATGTTTGTTATTGATGAAAACTGGAATGCTGGCTGAGTTTTCATGTATTTTTCCTTTTAGCCATGTTTAGTTTGTTTGCTGGTAAACGTTAGGATTTCTGGTAGCAGAGGAGTTTTCAACTGGTTTCCTGGGCTTAATCGGCCCAATAGTCAAAATCTTCTTTGTACTTTGAGTTTTGGGTCTAGATGACTTGACATGACAGCGACCTTCCTTTTAAGATGAATTGTTTAGGGTTAAAGATTAGTCTGTATATAATGAGCTAATCGTTTCTTTTTTCCTCTTTTTGTGTAGATGTCTCTGCCCCGTAGACACTGCCTCCACTTAATAGTCAATGAAGATACTGAGTCTAAAGATAGTGGGGAGGCACTTTGTGTCATTGGGGGCGTGGCCTCCCAGAGTGATAAGGTCGTTAGTGAGTTTGAAGCTCACTCTAGGCTTGAGGAGTTTGCAGTTTGTTCCCCTTTCATTCGTCATCCTTCAACAGTCAAGCTGAAAGAGGTTGAAAGGATAACTGAGGCATTCTTTTTTCTGAAAGGATGCCCTGTGCTAGAACCTTCTCATAGCAACCATCCCACTCATCCTTTTGAGAGATTTATAGCGATTAGCATCCAACACTTTGGCACGCAGGATTTAGGCTCCCAGTTGCCCCCTTCATAATTGATTTTTTAAATGAGCTAAGACTTTCCCTCATTTAGCTGACTTCGAATGCATATTCGAATTTGATTTCCTTAGCCCTTGTTTATTTGAGAAATGGTTTTCCACCCCTTTCAGCCAAGGTTTTTAGCCATCTTTATGGTATTAAAAGTAATGGATAGCGAGAAGGTATTTATTATCTTTCAGCCCACTAATCTAAATACAAGAAAATTCTACCTTAAAGGGACACTAAGGGGAACTCCAACGTAGGTGTTACAAGACCCGTTGGTTTTATATCTTCTGCCCATCCTTGTGTCATCTTCAAAACTTTAGTTTTGTTTTGAATCTTGATAAGCTAGCTAAGAGTACATAGGTTGATTTTATTTTGCTTTATTTCGATTTAATCTATTATATACAGAAAGTGGTCTCGAGAAGTCGCAGTAGACTTGAGGCTAGCTTGCCCTTTGCCTCATCAAGAGCACTCAATGAACTTCGCTTCACCCATCAGAGAGCGGCACAACAAAGTTCTTCTGACACCACCCTTCGAAGCAAGTTCTCGCCTTGTGTGGTAGCAACCCAGTGACCTTGCGAGAAGATCGCAAGACTAGTTCATCAAATGACTAACTTCTTGCTCGAGCTAGATACCTCGTTACAACAGCTCTTAGCTCACTACAACGATTCTCATGATGCCTCTAAGCCAGGAACTCCTGCTTGGAGCGTCCTGTGCCTTGCTTGGAACAGCGGCACCAATCAACGGATATAGACAGATCTAGTCTACAGCTGACCTAGAAGACCTGCCCTGCAGCCTACATTCTGCAACGGCTAGTTTGTAGTCTTTTACTATTTTTTCTTATTCATAGCTTAATGTAACACAACTGTAGCTTATAATTAATGCATGTAACACCTCCTTCCTCTATAAATAGGATTACCTTGTTAGAAGAGGGGAGAGAGGTCGAACCTTTTGTAAGCAAAAATTCTATCAAAACAATTTCTCAATAGTATCTCTGTCGTGGACGCAGGGTCCGATGCCACCCAGATTTAGCCGAACCATGTTAAACTCACCACCTCTTCATCCCTTCTCCCTCTAGGCCTGCCTCCTTCTGCATTTCAGGAGCAGTATTGGTTCTCTGAACTCTTCCCCGTTGGTTGAAGTTTGGGTCTCCTATAAGAATCGAATTTCATTGTCAATATTTTGGCAAGCCCAGTGGGACCATTTGCTCTCTTAAGTCTCTTTTGTAGCGTAACAATGGCCAGAGGAAGAATGACTCAGATTTCTACCGTTCTAGTTTCCCAGTAGCATACTGCTACACCCGAAACTCAAGAGGCTCGAACGCTTGATCAGTTCCGATCGACACTAAAAAATATAGTCAGAGAATTGGCTGAAACTGTCAAGGTGCTTGCTCAGGCATAAGCAAAAAATGCTCAAAGACAAGAAGAAGTTATGGCACAGCTCCTCAACTTCGTGAAGAAGCTCAGAGAGAAATTCGCGATGATATTGATGGCCAGCGACTGGGGGGCTCCAGCGAGTGGAAAGCTCTGCCCCTCAGCATGAAGGATAACGTCCAACAATGGAAGAGGTTCTCCAAAAGCTGAAATAGTTAGAAAAGCATCCACAACCTCAGGGCCATCAGCCTGGTAATAAGGAGACCTCGCCATTTTCTACGGAGATCGGGAAGCAACCCATCCCACAGAAACTCAAAGTACCCGCTATCCCACTATATGATAGGAACAGTGACCCGAGCGACCATCTGGACATATTCAACACTCAAATGGACCCCCAGATAATCGACCCCCTGGTGAAGTGCCATGTGTTTCCTGCCACATTAGGGGCAACACCTCGAGCATGGCTTAGGTGCTTTCCGGCTCACAGCATTAGTAGTTAGGAAGAGTGTCAAAGGAAATTTGTTAACCAATACCTAGCATTGAAGAAGCAACTCGCACCTCCTTGCCACCTTGCGATGATTTTTCAGCGTAAGGATGAGTCACTCAAAGACTATGTAACCCGATTCAAGCATGAAGCCAACTTCGTAGAGAATCCTTCAGAGGAAAGCATCTTAATGGCCATCTCAACGGGACTTTGCAAAGACGACAAACTGTATAAAAGCCTCTACAAGTCCCCCGCTAGAGACCTAACCGAATTCTATGACTGGGCAACTAAATAAATAAGGTGGGAAGAAACCTTCGGGATGGAGGAATCCAAGCATAAAGTGGGCCACAACAATCCCGCCACAAGCAAAAAGAGGGGTAGCGAGAGTCACGACAACCCCACTCCTCATCTCGCAAAGAAAGCAAAACCTGAGCGACCCGAAGGCCGCTTTGAGAGCTATAACATCCTGTCTGACACATAGGATCAAATCTTTTTCGTAGAAAGGCATAATGAAGACTTCAGAAAACCCAGACCAATGAGGGCTCCCGCCAAGTCCAGAGACCAGAGCAGATTTTGTGCCTATCATAATGAGGCTGAACACACTACCTCAGAGTGTCACGCACTGAAAGACACCATTAACGGCCTCATTAGAAGAGGTTGACTACATGATTATGTGGTAGAATCGCTCGAGCGGTACCCTCAATAGGCTCAGCGAGTTATCACCCAAGAGCCTGAGCCCTCCATCAGAACCATATTTTGATCCCGTAATAGTCGTTTGCAATCGATTGTACTAATTATGGTATTTTGAATCAATGCAAGCTGCCGATTGGCTAAGTATTATCTAGACGCAAAGTTTTTGTTTCATCATCATAAAACTTTGACGAATGGTTTTCACCTCGCTAGGCGAATGGTTTTCACCTCACCTCAACGAAAACAAAACTTCAACAAATGGTTTTCACGTTGCCAAGCAAATGGTTTTCACCTCATCTCAACGAAAACAAACTTTCAGCGAATGGTTTTCACCTCGCCTTAACAAAAACAAAACTTCGACGAATGATTTTCACCTCACCAGGTGAATGATATTCACCTCGCCTTAACGAAAACAAAACTTCGGCGAATGGTTTTCACCTCGCTTCAACAAAACAACATCTTGGCAAATAAAATAAAATCCTAGCCACCAGCCTACTACGGCACAAAGAAACTGAAACAAAATCATTTCCCACAGCTCTCATGTGGACGAGTTTCTCATGTCTCAAACAGGATCTCTTAGGTGCAGCTTGCATGTGACCCCCTCTCTTACTCATAATAAGTTGAGCAGTCAGAAAAAATAAAGCACAGCTGATCGGTCGAAAAGAGAGAAATTCTTATTAGTTATCAAAAGCTTACATACAGCAATGCTTGAAGCATACACTACAGTATCTGAAAGAAGAAAAGCTTATATAGCAAACAAAGACCTCGACCAGCGAGGCAACAGTATATCAAGGGAAAAAGACTGAAAGCTTGGCATTATAATTTCTATAAAAAGCGGCCAAAAAGCCAGCTACCAGTCATCAGGCTCGCAGAAGAGCAGCAGCCCTAGAGTTCCTCCTGCTTATTCCTCTAGCATCCCCTCCTGAGCTAGACACAAAAAAATTAAAAAGTCATAGAAGCTGGCTGGCCAGGCAGCAGCACCACAAGCAACGGCCGAAGAAGGTGGCCAGAAGTCACCGTGAGATCTCCCAAGAGCCTACCTAGCGGATCCCATGATGAAGCCACGTGCAACAGGCTATCCATATCTCCCGCCACTCTGTAATAGGCCATCCATGTCTCAGCAAGCTTCATCGAAAGCTAAAACACCAAAACACAAGGAGCTCTTTAGTCTCCTCCATTGAGTCTCTCTGGGATGAGAAAGAACGTCCCAAGCTACAAATAGACTCGCTCAGTCTTCTAAAGAATCCAGAAGGTATCTACCCTGATCTTCATCCAATGGCCCTAAATGAGCGACAATGCCATGCCAACAGCCAAAAATGGCAAACAGAGGAAAGTATAGCCTAAAGCAGAACGAAAAGACATCTGACATGATGCTTCGGTCAAGAGAGGACACTGACTGAAGATACGAATCAAGCCTTAGAAACTTGCAACTCCTGATCCGTGAAGCAAATCGAGAGTTGAGAGGCTCATGTTATATAGAAAAAGTGGTCTCAAGAAGTCACAGCAGACTCGAGGCTAGCTTGCCCTTCGCCTCATCAAGAGCACTCAGCGAACTTTGCTTCACCCATCAGAGAGCGGCACAACAAAGTTCTTCTGGCACCACCCCTCGAAGCAAGTCCTCGCCTCACGTGGCAACAACCCAGTGACCCTACCAGAAGATCGTAAGACTAGTTCATCAAACGATTAACTTCCCGCTTGAGCTAGATACCTTGCTATAGTAGCTCTTAGCTCGCTACAGCTGATCTCACGATGCCCTCGAGCCAGGAACTCCTACTTGGAGTGTCCCGTGCCTCGCTTGGAACAGCAGCGCCAACCAACAGATACAGACAGATCCAGTCTACAATCGACCTATCCTGCAGCCTACATTCTACAACAGCTAGTTTATAGTCTTTTACTATTTTTTCTTATTTATAGCTTAATGTAACACAACTGTAACTTGTAATTAATACATGTAACACCTCCTTCCTCTATAAATAATACTGCCTTGTTAGAAGAGGGGAGAGAGGTTGAACCTTTTGTAAGTAGAAATTCTGTCAAAATAATTTCTCAATAGTATATCTGCCATAGACGTAGGGTCCGGTGTTGTTTGGATTTAGCTGAGCCATGTTAAACTCGCTGCCTCTTCAACCCTTCTCCTTCTCGGCCTGCTTCCTTCTGCATTTTAGGAGCAGTATTGATTCTCTAAACTCCTCCCTGTTGGCTAGAGTTTAGGTCTTCTATACAAATCGAATTTCATCGTCAACATAATCTTTGTTGTGCTTTTTGTAAAGGGAGTTAGGAAAGATAAGCCTGAGTTGAGGGAAGAGGAGGTTGTAGTGCTTGATTAGTTCACTACCTTTGAAGATATTCAGAATGATCTAAAGTTTGATGAAGAGATTCTATGGACGTATAGGCTCTCTCTTGCCCTTGGTATTGAGCTTCTTAATAGCTCGTTAGACATCAAAGCACGAGGTGTTAGAGAGATTACTTCAGCAAAATTCGGGGAGCAAAATGATATGGGGAGAGTCAATCTCATCATGCGTTCTCCTTCAGTGAGGTTAAGGCATACTGCCACTTTCACTTTCACTTACGCTGGTCATCCTTTGACCTCTGCTAGCACTCTAGCTTTTATTCAAACTGGCAGCCTTTCCTCCTCTGCTGCTGCTTCAACTCTTGCTCCTACCTGCTGCCTTTCCTTCTTGATGATTGTGAAGGAGACCTTGCTCGTCCTAATCCCTATTTCGCAATCGAGGCCTCCCGAGGTTGAGAGAGGAGTATCGAGGTCCTTGGATCATAGTGAAAAAGTTTTAGCCAAGCCTCTTCCTAAAAGACAAAGGACTGACAAGGGGAAAGGGATCGTTGTTGGTCTAGAGGAAGAATTCAAGGATGTTCCGAAGGATGTCTCTGAAGGCTTAGGACCCAAGACCTTGGCATTTTATGGCATCCTAGACATAAACGTGGATCAGATCCTAGGTTATCATATGAAGTCTTTAGAGGATAAGGGGATTTGGTGTAGCACCCTGGCAGGCATACTAGCTTGTCACTGCCTTTTAATCGGTATTACTTTTTTTTTTAGCATGCATCCTAACTTCTTGTGGTCCTTTTCAAGGGGGTACTGAAGACGATAAGGTTGAGAGATGATATCATAAGCTGGGAGATAGAGTGAAGGAAGTTTGAGGACAGCCTATAGTAGCTACCAATGAGGCACCACAGCTAAGGAGGAGATTGGAGAGTGCTGATGCTGCGAGGAAAAAGGCTGAAGAAACCTTGGCTTGAGAGACAGTTAATTTATCCTCAAGACTTCACAGGGCTCTTGACAAGCTAAGACAAAGGAAAGAGGAGATAGTTGTCTTGGTGATGGGAGCTGAGGTTTTTGAGAGGCAGACACTGGCCGCTCAGGAGAGGGCAGTTCAAGCTAAGGAAAAGGTGGCACAAGTTGAAGGGGAGGCCAAACGAGCTGCTAAGGAGGAGATTGCCAAGGTCAAAGAGGAAACATCAGCCATGGTGGCTCAGGCTGAAGAAGCTGCAATCTCTGAGACTACTAACGGCTTTATGTATACCTTGTGGCGAAAGCATCCGGACTTTGATTTCTTGTTCTTTGGTGGAGAGATTAAGGCGATTATTTAGGGCTTTATTAGGGATGTAGAGGTAGCCTTGGCTCTGGATGTTGAAATTGCTGGCGATCTTCTTGTTTGAGGTAGTGACCAGGCTGAAAGCAACTCGCTGATGCAAGGAATAGCCATAACGGGCCCAAAGAACAAGTGATAGAGAATCCTCCTGCGCCTGCTATGGATTCCTCAACTCCTCAGGACCCATCTGGTCCTCTAGCGACCTTTTAGATTGTGTTATTGCACTTTTTGTTTTGTTTTTATTTTAAATGCTTATAAATGCATCTGATTGACAATTCAAACATAGTTGAAGCATTCTTTTAAATTTTCATGTGATCTGCTTATCTTTATTTTCCTTCATTGTATGTGTTAATTGGTTATCTTTTTGAGCTCTTCCGATATTTGTTTGTCTTGAATGCTCTGTGATAAGTAGAAAATGTACCTGTAAAAATACTTGATTTTACCTCTTATTTAGTCATTAACTTGTGGTTTTTGTCTAACTTTTCCC
>JANHAO010028753.1:0-10540 GCA_026873985.1 Saraca asoca
GGCTTTACCCCAAAAGGCCTCATACCAATGGAGTAACTTCCACACATATATAAACCCAGTATCTCCCTCTTCTATTTCCGATGTGAGACTTGGGTTGACAACCCCAACCCAACAGAGCTGAAAGGTAAAATTGTTTAAGGCTGTGGGAGAGGCTCATATTTTGAATTTCATGTATTTAATGGTTTGCCTTGAAGTGAGGTGGTTGGAGTATAGTTGCTAGAAGTTAGGGAGTCTAAATTTGTACAAATTGGAAATGCCGTTAATTTATATCAAAATTCATCAAAGAGAAACAGATGAAAATGAAAAGATTATTATTGAGACTCATCTTAGTAGTCAGTAATAAAATAGCTTATCAAATATCTTCTCCCTTCTCATGGCCATTTTAGAAGGCGATGATTTAGCATATGTAACTCAATTCATTCGTAGTCTTGTTTGGCCGACTCATTGTCAATTTACACTAGGGAAAGAAGGTGTTTGGCCTATTTAACTTCAACTATGGGTTAGTTAAAGCAAATCTAACGTATACATAATGGTTAGGTAAAGTTACTATAAAATGATAATTATCAATAATAATATGAAAAAAAATATAATTTACTCACATGTGATATTTGATCTAAATTTATTTTGTCTACATGTAATTTGAAGTGTTGGAGTTAATTCATCTATGATTTGCTTTGTTAGTGCCTTTGTCCATCTTAACTATTTTTCAATCAAAAAATCGACAAAATATAATTTGTTTTCTTTTGTCATGTAATCTCCTTTCTTTCTCACGAAAGTTACAAAATCAAAGAATCAAGATTGTAAATAATAGGTTTAGCAACATATTTTTAAATTTTAATTCTAACTTGAAACACTACTTTATGGATAAAATTATCCATTCGTAAAATCCTATTCATCATAACTTTATTTGCTTGCTTTATGCAATATATTGAATTTTCTAAAAAAATAATTTTGAGAATAAAATAGCTTTTCAAAAAAATTGAAAAGATAAATTTGGGAATGTCAAGAATTTTGAAACTATACATTTTGGATATGAGGAGTCCAGATATGATAAAAATAAATTATATAAATTTTACAAAATTATTAAAAAATTGAAATTTCCAATTTTGGATATTATAGAGTAAAACTCATGTTTTTGGGGTTTAATTTATGAAAAACTCGGGAAGATTGAAACTAGGGCTACAGATATCTAATGACTGCAAATTTATAATCATTAAAAAATTAATTAATTAAACTAATTAGTGTTGAAGTTTCATGGCTGTCGATAATTAGTGAGCATGTCAATTTTGGACTTGAAGTGAAAAAATTGACAAAGTTACAAAACAAGAGAATTACAAAACTTCTTAAGGAAGAAGTCAAAAGTAATAATTGGCTTATCCTTTCCCATTTTTGCCCCAAAGCTAGCTCCTTCTTCTTTCTCACACCACTTTTCTATTGCATTTCATGCAACAAGTCTTTCTTTAACATTGGAGCTTTTCTTTCTACATACACACACTCCCTCTACAAACAAGCATCTTAATCTTTCATACTAATTTCTTATATTTTTATTGCTAATGCTTCTCTTTTTCCTTTTCAATTTGATACTAAAATCATGTTAATTTATTGAGTAAAATTTGGGTTATGAATTTTTGAAGCCAATGGCCACTTTTCATTTCACTATTCAACCTATAAACTTATATGGATTTTCTGGTGTTTTTGAGGCTTAAATCTTGTATTTCTAGCTTGTTTTTGTAGGCTGAAGTTATAGTCTAATGGTATTTGACAATTTAATGCAAGAAAACTCTTGGAATCTAATATGCTTTCTCTCTTGTTTATGAAAAGTATTGGAGATCTTGGCGGAACTAGATTTGATTTCTTATTTCCCAACTGTTAAGGTGAGTAATTCTTACCTTTCTTCTGAATTATAAAATAACTAATTGATGGTAAATCAGTGATTTGTTGGGTATGTTAAAGAAAATGGGTATTGGATGAACTTATGGTATAAATTGATTTTGGTTGGTGTTGTTGATGTAAATATAGTGGTTTGATTAGAAAGGCTTGATTTTATATTTAGTTTTTTCATAGTTAAGAGTTGGTTGAGTTAGTACATAAAGTTTGGTTAAGGGAGTAGGAATTGTTTTTGATGAAATGTGTAGCTACACCAAAAAATTGTATAAATTTGGCTATGTAAGTAGAATCGTGAGCGTTAAAACTCAAAGTTAAGTGGAATTGCGATTAGAATTGCAGGAACTAAATGTGAAAGCTTTGATTCAATTTGAGTTAAAATAGTTTAAATTCTGCTCAGTAAAAGTTGCAAACTTTTAGGAAATTAGGATTATATGTTATCCAAATCACTAACAGGATAAAAAACAGGGCAAGGATGATTTGATTCGGGCAAAAAAAACCTAATTTTTTTATTCAACTCTCAATGGCCTGAAGGCATACTTTACCTCTGCGATCATAATCATGAACTGAGTGTAAATAAGGGTGATTCAAATTGTGAAGCCCTGAAGGTGAAAAATATGTTAAGATATCTTTGGAATACTTATGTGTTGATGATGTGTTGCCTATAACTTCTTCTTCACAATTGTGAGGATAATATGGTTAGGGTTTTTGGAATAATTAAATAATGAAGTAGCAGAATAATAGAGTATTAGTGTTGTTAGAAAATGTTGAAAATTGAATAATTAAACTTGAAAATATAAACGATATGGATATTTGGATTGATATAATAATTAATGATGCTATGACAATAATATTGAAGATAATATGAGGATAAAGGATTATGTACCATGTGATATGAATTTTAGCTAATTCAAGTATTGCAACTAGGAAATTCTAAATGGGTAATTCATAAACTAATATCAATAAATCTAATAATTATCTATACATTAATAATATGGTAATAATCCTGATAGCTAATAAAATAATGAAACAAGAAATGTATAGTTGTAACTATGATGGGTTATGATTTCTGTGATCAAGATCACAACTGAATATAAATGTTAACATACTGTTATTATGAATATATGATATGGTTATCGTGAATGATGACGTATGATACATGATACATACTATATAAGATATGATAAGTGATAATGATGATGATGATAATAATAATGAAATGTGAAATTTGAATATGATTGTTATGATAAGTGATATTGTTTGAATTTTAAAATTTCCCTATGATATGAGGGATAATGATTGATGCTAATGAGAAATAATATTATTTAAAGTTTAAGAATTTCTTCATGAGATGTGGGATGATGAATGATGGTAATGATGTGTGATATATGATGATGAAATGTGAAAATGTAAACTTGATGATGTATCTATCATGAGAATGATATCATTGAATATTTGAAAGCTTTTATGAGACTTGAAATGTGAATGATGGGATGTGATGGGAATATTGAACCAGATCCTAGATCTAAGCATTTTAATATGATGAGTGATATGGCTAGTGTAGAAGGAAAAGGCTAGAGATGAATGGGATATGGCAGGCTTGGAGTAACAAGGAAAACCTTGATTGTTACTATTTATTATATCTATGCACTTGAATTATCAATCTGTAAAATGCTAAACCATAATATGATAATGTGAATTGAAAGTATGATGATTGATGCTAGCTATTGAAGTTATAAAGCTCATGATCCCTTATAATGTGTTATTGTTAGTGTTAGGTAATGCCACCAAAAGGTTGGTTACTTATGAATTTTGTGAAACATTGGAAGTCTATAAATTGTTTATTAAACCTGGTATGAAGTATGAATATATGGCTATGATATGCATAAGTATTGTTATATATTGAAAATTTATAATTTAGGTACAAATTTATCTTATTGAGCCTTAAACTTATTCTTTTATGGATTATTTTTCAAATCCTTAAAATATTGCTGCTGCTTTTCCATCAAAACATAAGATGGATTCTAAACCTATTGAAATAATGACTGATATGTTCACAACCAATGTAACAAGTCTTTAGAAGCATGTAAAGGTAGAAATCATTACAGGAACATACTGTTTTGAAAACTTAATGCAAATTTTAAACACTACTATTTCCAGGAGCATGTACTTTACTTGGGCTATGATTTATACAATATATAAGTTTGCTTATGTCTCCACATGTTTTCCTTTCTTCTTATAAACTCATAATTTCTTAATTAACCAATTGGGTCTAAATAGGAATATTTTGGAAATAATGAAACAAATATGAACAGTAAAGGTTAATGGTAGCTGGAGCAAATACTGATGATTATCAATTGGGAATTAATATTCATACTGGTTAGGACCTAAAATTCTGGGTCGTGACATGTTTGGTATTGGAGCATGGTCTAAGTTAGAACTTGTGTGTATAGGCCCACATATAGAGTCATATGACAGTGGTTCAATTAAGCATTAATAGGCATAGTACCAATAGCATGCATGCACCTAGGAAGGTGTATTGCTAATACCATTTTCATTGACCTTGTGAAGTATATGTCCATATCAACAAAATTAAAACCTTTTGTATTTTCTAAGAATCTGATTGATTTTGTAATATAGGATATAGTATGAACTAGAAGGTAGGAAGACAAAGAATCTAGATCGGATAATGAAAGATCATCCATTAGATGAAACGGCCTATGCCATGAAGTTAGTGACAATCTTGAAGTCCCTAAATAGTCAGAAAACTTAGTTCAATAGGCAATGAATTGCTTGACGTATGCACTAACACAAAATTAAAATCAAAATTAGAATAGAGAGCACAATAAAGGTAGATGAAATAAAAGAGATCAAATTTCTCTTGTTATGAATGAATAGGAGAACATGTTGAAAATTATTCATGAATTTTTAAAACTGAAGCCTACTTGGTATACAAGAAAAGATTCTATTGAGGATTCGTATCAGTTTCTTGATCAAATTGAAAAATATAGTAGGATGTTACAGTGTTATGAACCTTTACTAATAGAGTGGGTAAGTATCAGTTAAATGATTTGACGTATTATTGGTATGTGGGAACTATTGAGAGACGAGCTACCGATGCTGAACCGTTAACCTAGGTGATGTTCTAAGAAACTTTTACTGATAAATTCCTTCATCTCAATATTTGTTAAGTGAATGCCAGGAAGTTTGAAAATTTAAAACAAGAAAATTTATTCATGAGCAAGTATGAGGTTCAATTTACTCAACTCTCTCGATCTGCTACTTACTTGATTCCTAGTGAAACTATGGAAAGGTTTGTACAAGGACTTCATGATTACTAATCTGATTGAGTCAAAATTGATCCAAATAAAACATATAGCAAGCTATGCATAAAGCTTTGTTAGTTGAATTGAGGTCCAAAGAGCATCATAAAAAGGAAATATCTTTTGGTAGTAGGAAAAGAATTTAAATAGAAGAAGCTAGTATTGCATTGAGAGAAAAACTAATTCCAGTTCGTGAAATACCACTTGGTGGGTGGAGAGGAAATTCTACTGGATTATCTTGGTCGTAGCATCTAGTTGCATGAAGAGACGTAAGAGGTCAATCAATTTCAACTATTTTTGCTATATTCCATAGGATAAATGAATTTCGGAGTCAGGGGAATTTCAATGTTAATGTGCCATAATACAAAAGTTGTAATGCAAGGCATTGTAGGCTGTGTAGAAGAAATTTGTCTAGATGTTTTTGATGCAGACAGCCAAGACATAAAATATGGGAATCCCCCATGAACATAAAAGCCTTGAGGTGTGGTGCAAATTATCAAGCTCGATCTCAAAATTAACCAGTAACCTAACATGCAGCTTTGGAGAGAGCACTTATTGTGTTTGGTAGAAAAGATGGAAGAGGTAATCAAGGAAGAAACCTTAATATAGCCACGGTGAGAGTTTATAATTTTATTAGACAAGAGGCTTGGACATCGAATGCTATAGTCTCAGGTAATCTAAAAATACATAAATTATAAACTCGATATTGTTTGACCTTAGAACTACTTATTCCTTTAATTGTGTCGCATTAATGAATGAAATTGGTGAACCGATGGAATCACCATTAATAGTAATGGTTTCAGTTAGCAAGATTATTCTAGCTGATTATATGAATAAAAATTATGCTATGATAATAGGAGATAATCAAGTATATGCAAACCTAGTCATATTTGATATGGTGGAATATAATATAATTCTAAATACAGATGGGTTTTCTTGGCGCCATGTGTGCGTGAACTATTTTGACAAGGTGATCATGTTTCATATGAATGAAACCTCTCTTGTAGTGTTTATAGGAAAGTAGGTAAGTGAGATAGTTAGTTTGATTTCAAATATATAAGCTTAGAAATTTCTAAAAGGGGTGTATAGCTTATTCAACCGTGGTGGAAAACTTAGAGCAAATTGTTTCAAATCTAAGTGAGGTTCAGGTGATACGTTAATTCCTCAATGTTTTTTCTGGTAAATTACCTGAATTGTTACATGATAGGGAAACTGAGTTTATTATCGATCTTGTTCTTAACACAGAACCTATTTTTATGCCTTCTTATCACAAGGCACCCCTAGAATTGGTAGAGTTATAAAACTCAACTATAGGAGTTAATCGTTAAAGGCTTCATTCACCTGAGTATAACGTTGTGGGGAGCATTCATGCTTTTTGTTAAAGAGAAAATAAAATGTTACAATGATGTATCGATTATTGTTAGTTAAATAAGGTGATTATTAAAAATAAACATATCCTTTCCCTCATATCAATGATTTGTTTAGTCAGTTGCAAAGGGTAAGATATTTCTCGAAGATGGACTTGAGATCAGGATATCATTAGCTAAAGATTTGTAGAGAGGGAATTGTCAAAGGTGTGTATGTGGTATATGGCTTGAATGTTAGGAAATAGGTAAATGTTGGATTAGCTGAATAAAGAGCTCATTGAAGTTACTTGTTTAAGTGTTACATGTTTTATGACTTGAGCTGATTGAAGTTAAGAGAATATTTTTATAGGAATAATATTATAACTAGTAAAACTCTTAATGAACCCAATAGATATTGACCTTTGAAAAATTGAATTAGGCATACAAAATGTGTATGGTGTTTATAATCAATGTGAATGGAAGATGGTATAATTGGTCAAAGGTCAAAATGAGTAAATATGATAACAAGAAAAATTAGAGATTTAAGATTGAAAATAAGAGAGTGGCATGATTATTAGCTGAGAATAGATTATGAAAATTTTTAAATATTAAATCAAATATTGGAGACAGATGGAATGGTTTCTTGAAAATGACTACGTGTTAAACTTATGTTGTGAAAGCACAACCTATAGGTAAAATCCTCCAAATATGAATTTTAGGTGATTAGTGTCAATTTTCTAGATCATGTAGTGTCATAAGTAGGGGTAAGAGTTGATCCTCAAAAAAGAGAAGCCATAGAGAAATGGCCCAGTTTCATGACAATGATTGAAGATCCAAAATTTCTTAGGATTAGTTGAATATTACTAAAAATTCATCAAAAGATTTCTCTAAGATTTTTGTGCTGTTAACTAAGCCTACTCGAAAATAAGTATGATTTGAATGGACTCCCACATGTGGGGAAAGCTTTTAAAAGCTAAAAGGATGCACGACAACAACTCCGGTATTGGCATTGTCATTTAGATTAGGTGGCTAAGAAGTGTGTTTCATAAATTGGGCCTAGAAGTATATTGACGTAAAATGAAAGAGGTATTTTGGTGGGAAAACATGAAATGAGATGTACTTGAAAATGTGATTAAATGTGTTTTAATAATCGAGTGTTTCTCAAAGTATCTTCTAGGAAAGGAGACATGCATTTTGGTAAAAGGAAAAAATAATGCTATGATGTATTAGACCATTTCGAATTATCAAATGCTTAGAAGCTGTAGTATATCAATTAGAATCACTAGCTGCAAATGCAAGAAATTGACCCAGTATTTCATGCCTCTGTGTTAAGGAAAATATGATTCAAATAAATTTTGTATAATTAAAGAAGAACCAATTTAACTGGACACCAAAATGACTTATAAAGAATAACCACTAACTATTTCTGATCGACAGGTTCGAAAGTTAAGATCAAGAGAGGATCCTATGACTAAAGTGTTGTGGGGACAATATGATATACAAGAAACCATATAAAAGTTGGAAATTGATATTTGTGGAAAATATCCCCGATTATACAGTATGAAATGAGAATAGTAATTACTCAATAGAAGTAGTATTTATAATTGTTAGTTCATTCTCGTGAATTTACAGTCACTATTTAGAATTCAAGGAAGAATTCTTTTAATGGGAGGAGGAAGTCTAATACCTCGAATTTTCTAAAAAATTAATTTCGAGAATAAAATGACTTTTTCAAAAATCCAAAAAGGAAAATTTAGGTTTCAAGAGTTTTGAAACTATACAATTTGTATTTGAGAAGTTTAGATATGATAAAAATAAATTATATGAATTTCAAGAAATTCTAGGAAATTAAAATTTTCATTTTTGGATACTCATAAAGTAAAACTTATATTTTTGAGGTTTAATTTCTGGAAAACTTAGGAAGATCGAAACTAGGGCTACAGATGTCTAATGATTGCAAATTTATAGTTGTTACAAAAGTAACTAATTGAACTAATTGGTGTTAAAATTTCATGGCTGTTGGCGATTAGTGAGCATGTAAGTATTGGACTTAAAGTGAAGAAATTGGCAAAGTTACAAAACAAGAGAAATTACAAAACTTATTAAGAAAGAAGTCAAAAGTAATAATCAACTTATCCTTTCCCATTTTTGCCCCAAAGCTAGCTCCCTTCTTCCCCTTTCTCATGCCACTTTTTTGTTACATGACATTGGAGCTTTTCTCTTTATAAGTAAGCATCTTAATCCTTCATGTTAATTTCTTATATTTTTATTGTTGATTCCTCTCATTTTCTTCTTCAATTTGATACCAAAATTATGTTGATTCACTGAGTAAAATCTAAGATAAATTTTTGAAGCCAATAGCCACTATTCATTTCACTATTCAACCTATACACTCATATGGATTTTTTTTTGGTGTTTTTAAGGCTCAAATCTTCTATTTCTAGCTTGTTTTTATAGGCTAAAGTCATGGTCTAATGGTATTTGACAATTTAATGCAAGAAAACATTGAAAATCTAAGGAATCTAATATGCCTTTTCTCTTTTTCATGAAGAGTATTGGAGATCTTGGTGAAACAAGATTTGATTTCTTGTTTTCAGCTGTTAAGGTGAGTAATTCTTGCCTTTCTTGTGAATTATGGTAGATTAGTGATTTGTTGGGTATGTTAAAGAAAATGTGTATTGGATGAATTTATGGTATAAATTGATTTTGATTGGTGTTGTTGATATAAAAATATTGGTTTGATTGGAAAGGCTTGGTTTTATGTTTAGTTCTTTTATAATTAAGAGTTGCCTAAGTTAGCACATGAAGTTTGGTTAAGGGAATAGGAGTTGTCTTTGATGAAATGCATAGTTGTACCAAAAACTTGTACAAATTTGGGTGTGTGAGTAGAATCACGAGCATGATTCGCTAGCCAAATTGAGAGTCAAGTAGAATCATAAGAACTAAATGTGAAGGCTTTGATTCGACTCCAGCCAAAATAGTTTAAATTGCGAGTTTGCTTGGTAAAAGTTACAAAATTTCAAGAAGTTTAGGATTATAGGTGATCCGAATTGTGAGTAGGATTGAAAATAAGGCAAAGTCAATTCAAATCGGGCAAAAACAGGCTAAATTTTCAATTCGAATCATAATGGCTTGAAGGCATACTGTGCCTCTACTATCATAATCACGAACTGAGTGTAAATAAAGGTGATTTGAATCGTGAAACCCTGAAGGTGAAAAATATGTTAAGATTGATAGATTTACTTGGCCAAGAGGGGGCAGCAAGGGCCGAAACTTTCAAAAATTTTTCTCCCCTTTAGCTAAGCAAATCTCCCATAGATCCATTGGTGTGAGGTCTCAAAATATCCTAGATCAAATCTAGAGTAGAAGAAGAGCTCACTAATCTTTAGTCCAGCTCTTGCACAATGGAAGATTGTGGATCTTCACACCAGGAAAATCCTCTTCATGGCCTCAAAAGCTTTCTCTCCAAGTGCTAGCTTGTTGAAGTGTTTGGATGGGACAAGATGGAGTCAAAGGACTGAACTTTTCAGCCTTCTTCTTCTCCTCTCTTGGTTTTGGCTCCATAGCCGAAACCTTCTCCTCTTCTTTTTCGGTTTCCAAAATCGAATTGCAAAATTGCTTCTATGTCCGTGTGTATGTGTGTTTGCACGGTGAAGAAAGGCAAAGGGAGAGGGAGGAACGACACCATTTTTGGCTGCCCATTAATGAGCCAAAACAGTGCTGTTTTGGGCCTTAAGGGAAATAATTTTCCTTATTCTAAAACAGCCCCAAGGTTTCCAAAATCTTGCACTTTGGCCCCAACGTAATTACACTAAATTGCAGTCTAGTCCCTGAACATCAAATGTGTCCAAAATTTAATTATATCATCGGTCATATCATTTCTTGTTATGTCTGTGACCCAATAGGCTCCCGATGTATTGGAAAAAGTCCATAATGCCCTTCAAACCATTTGAAGGCATATTAATTTCTCCAAATTAATCAATTGGA
>JANHAO010028754.1:0-10526 GCA_026873985.1 Saraca asoca
TTTAGTTCAAAAGTACTAATTCACTTATCTTCCAGCTGAGTAAATTTATAACTAATATGTTATTCTACCTTTGAGTTTTAGTGATTATGAGTATTTCTTCCCAATTTAAAGGAATCTTATTTTCAAGTTTGACAAGTCATCATATTTTATTTTAATTTTATTATTGTTGGTCTCAAAAATAATGGTCTCTCCCTTTTTACAAATACTCTTTTGATCTAAATTCTAGTTTGTTTTACAATAGTGGAAGTTTATAAACAAAATTATTAGAGTATCTTTATTTGATAATCAAGATTTAATTGTAGCCACTGATTTAGATATGATGTACAATAGTAGAAACTATTAATCAATTAAAACTAGAATATAATTAGAGAGTAGAAATAAAAAAGTAAAAACTAAAGAACACAAGATTTTTAAAGTGGTTCAACTTCAATTGAATTCACAATTGAAGTCTACATGCACTAGACCAAATCCTCAACTGGATGGTCATTTTTTATTAACAACCACAAGATTTAATCAAGCTCTTGCCAGCTAGTTTATGCACAAGACTTAACTGGGCTCTTGCTAACTTATAGAAATGAAAATTCTTCCATCTCCTACAAAATATGATCAACCTCATAATTTTAGAAGATACTACAAAAATTTATTATACCTTTAACTAATTATGATCAACCTCACAACTAGAGAAGATGCAAAGGGAAGATTAATCTTTTCTTTTGTATCTCAGATTTCTGATCCACCTCAATAACCTAAAAGAAAACCAAATTTCTATCAACCTAGAAATCTAAAATAAGAACAAGAAATAGGGCTGGAAATACAATATCAAAATTGAGATGAAAATTTCAATTATCTAATGTGAATTCTTCTCTGATTTGATCCAAGAAACTTTAATCTAATGAAATTTGATGAGGTAGTGATAAATCTGCTTTAGCTCTGTTATCTCTCTATTTTTCACTCTTGAAGATATGAAAGAGTTATGAAAAGAATCAAGTTTGAAATGAGATTAGGTAGTATTTATAGTGTGGCAACCAACATTTAAAAAAAAATAACTAACTTTTAGACTATTACCAATTAATGAATTGATTTGTATATGGGTATCATAAAGAACTTTATGACCGAATTGACGCATTAATCAATTTACAGTTTAATGTGAATAAGTCATGAATCAATTACCTAATCGATTCAGGAAAACTCCTAGCCTTTGGTAAAAACATTTTCTAAAAATATTTCTTCATGAATCAATTCAAGTACAGTTTCACAAGATTTCAGTATGAATCGATTTGTGAATCGATTCACATAGTGAAAAACTATTTTTATAAAACTTGCACTTGCGAAAAAATCATATGAAAACTTAGTTTGAAAAATATTTGATTTTAACTCATTTTAAGTAATTTATTTCTACCTTAATATATTTGTTTTAAGAAACCCATTTGGATCAAATTTGATTAGAATACACTTACAAAAGATCCTAATAAAAATAAAAGAATTACTAAATCTAATGTGGATCTCTTGAATTATATGCTTTGATCATGCAATCAATCAACAAACATTAAATGCATAAAATTGTTTTTCAATATGAAAACTAAAGAAATTATGATAGCAAAGCAATCTCTTTAGCAAGGCTAATAATCTCCCCCTTTTTGATAGTGACAAACAATTTTAGATAAGGATCAAAATTTTTGAAAAACTAAAATCTATCAAAAAAATTTTACAATCTAAAATAAAGTTTTTCAAAATTGAAAATCTCATTTTGAAAAAATTTGTCAATTTTTTCATACTGACTTTACTTTCAATTTTTACTCCCCCTTTTAAATTGACTCTTATTCATATACCATACTCATCTTATTTGCTCAACCTTTTGAATTAAGTATAACATCTTATCCAAAAATCTATTATTGATTTAATATCATATCTAAAATCTCTTTATTCTCCCCCTTTTGGCACATAAAAAAGTAATAATACATCTATAAAAAAAATTAATGTATCAAAAAGAATAGAATAGTGTGAATAATCCAAATATCATGATACCAGAATCCAGTTACAAAATTCAATGAACAATCATAATATGATATCAAAATCCAAAATATCTAGAAATCTAAGTCAAAATATAATATCAAGATCCATAATACAATATCATAATCAAAACATTAAGATATAATCTAGAACATAAAATAGTTAGGGGTTAAAGATTTGAGTGTGTGAGTGAGAGTTTTTAGGTTTTCATAGAAAGAAAATTGTGAAATGAAGTTGAAATCAATTCAAGTATATATAGAATCATGTTTTGAATCAATTCAGAGAGCAAATATTTAAGAGTGAATGATTCTGGTATGAGTTGTTCATTAGGATTCTTATACAAATCAATTTTGAAATCGATTCATCTAGGTTTATTAAATTTTTTTAGCACTTTAAAAGTCTTCTTAAAAGATTAAAATTTTTGTGAATCAATTTATAAATCGATTCATAATGTAAATTTTTGAGATATGAATCGATTCATAAACTCAAATAAATCCTAGAAAAATTCAAATCGATTACTAAATTGATTCAGGAAGTCCTGAACTCAATTTTCATATAGTTTTGTTTCAAAATGGTTTTCATAATTTGTTAGCTAGTTAATGATCAATTTAATACCATTGAAAACTCAGATCTCACATTAAGTACTTACAAAACAAATTCAGGGGAATCTCTGATGCCTAAGTTAGAAATTGCCATGTACAATGCAAATAAGCATAGAAGATAATAATATCAAAATATACTTGAGATGAGGATTTAACATTCTTAGTCATGTGGTGAGAGCAACTATTGTCCAAAAAAATCATGACTTACTTCTTTGTCTCCCACACACCTACAAAACGAAAATTATACTTGCATTGGCAGTACTTGACTGATCATGGGTCCAAATTTTTCAGTAAGCACAACACGATTTCTTTTAGGTAACCAAAACACATAGGTTCCATTCCTGCATGGACAATATCTAATATGATGTCCTTTATGATTACAATAATAAAAAGTAATGTAACCACAATTCCTTTTTGTTCTCTTTTTCTTTTCTTGCTTATATCCTAAGCCTTTCTTATTCTAAAATTCTTTTTTATCATTTAAAAAGTTGTTAAGTCCCATCTTGCTATTTGTAAAGCCTCATAAAGTTTTTGTCAGGCTATTTATTTCAGATTTATAGGCTTCACATTGATCACAACTCTTACTTTCACTCAACAATTTCTTAGCTAAGACATTTAAATCACTATTTTCTTTTTCAATTTAACTAATTTTCTTAAGCAAGATTTCATTTTCAATTTTGGCATGCTTTGAATCTTTCTTAGCCTTCAATAATGAATCATAAAGTTTAATGCATGCATCATTAATCTCGTCATCACTATTATCATCACTAGAGTAAAAGAAAGATTGATTTTCAAATACCTTACTATCATCATCTAGTTTAGCTGTGAGGAAAAGGAGTGCTTCTTCCTCTATCTCTTCTTCAAAATTAGCTTGTTCATCATCCCAAATAACTAGGTTGCCATTCTTGAAGGTTGGCTTTCTTTTTTTTGTTTCTTTTTCTAACTGTCTCTTTAAGAATACAAGGTAGTCCTGTTTAAAGTGTTTGAGCTTCTTGCTTTCAAAGTAAGTGGAGGTATAAGAAGAACTCTCTTGTTCATTCTTATTCTAATTTCTTCTTTGTAAACCAACTTGTCTCTTTTCTCTATTTCTCTTTTCTTTGAGAATTTTCTGTAGCTTTTTGCTTCATAAAGCCTTGTCTTCTTTTTTATTTGCATCTTCATCACTCTCTGATTCTTCATCATCAACATCCAATGTATTTGCAGCTTTTCAACTCTAGCTCATGTTCTTCCAAGTTTCCATAGAGCTCTTGAATGGTAGGCATTCCCATTTCATGTGATTCCTTGATGACTATTACCTTAGGTTGCCATTCTTCTGTTAGAGACCTTAGTATTTTGTGCACTAAATTTGAATTGCCAAATGTTCAACCAAGAAGCATAGATGGTTAGTTATATTAGTAAATCTTTAAATAAAGTCCTTGATAGGTTCTCCTTCTTCCATTCTAAACATTTCATATTGAGAAATTAATACATGCACTTTAGATGCTTCAACCTGTGTTGTGCCAACATGTGCTACTTCTAATGAGTCCCATATTTGTTTAACTATGGTACAATTAGATATTCTCTCATATTCATTTGGAAAGAGAGAGAGAGAGAGTTAGAGATGATCCATTTGACTTTGTAGGTTAGGAGGTGTCTCTTCCTTTCCTCCTCAATCAAAAGAGACTTAGGTTTAGGTTATGAAATCCCATTAATTAAAGTCTGTGGTGGATCATATCCATCATCTACAATTTCCCACATGTCTATATTAGTGGCTTCAATAAAATCTCTGATTCTCTACTTTCAATAGATATAGTGATGTTCATTAAAACCAGGGGGTTTTCCCAAGGGTAAACATTCAGGTAAAAGTGTAAAACTAGAATCCATGATTTTCTTGAAGTCAAAGGAGTATTAAGAGCCAAATCTCTGATACCAACAGTTGGTCCCAAAAAAAATGATCTTTGCCTTTTTACAAATACTCTTTTAATTTAGATTCTAGTTTGTTTTATAATAGTGGAAGTCTTTAAATAAAATTATCAAAGTATCTTTATTTGATAATCAATATTTAATTGCAGTCACTGATTTAGATATAATGCAGAATAGTAGAAACTATTAATCAATTAAAACCAAAATATAAGAGAGCAGAAATATAAGTGCAAAAATATATAAAACACAAGATTTTTAAAGTGGTTCAACTTCAATTGAATCCATAATTTAAGTTTTCATCTACTAGACTGAATCCTTAACCAGATAGTCACTTTTTATTAACAACCACAAGATTTAACCAGGCTCTTGCCAGCCAGTTTATACTTAACACTTAACTGAGCTCTTGCTAACCTATAGATACAAAAATTCTTTCATCTCCTAGAAACTATGATCAACCACATAATTTTAGAAGATACTACAAGAATTTATTATACCTTTAACTAATTTTGATCAACCTGACAACTAAAGAAGATGCAAAAGGAAGATTAACCTCTTCCTTCATATCTTAGATTTCTGATCCACCTCAGAAACCTAAAAGAAAACAAGATTTCTATGAACCTAGAAATCTAGATAAGAATAAGAAATAGGGTTGCAATACAATATCAAAATTGAGATGAAAATTTTGATTATCTAATGTGAATTCTTCTCTATTTTGATCCAAGAAACTTTAATCTAATGGAATTTGATGAGGTGGTGATAAATCAGCTTTAGCTCTATTATATCTCTATTTTTTGCACTTGATGATATGAAAGAGTTATGAAAAGAATTAAGTTTGAAATGAGGCTAGGTGGTCTTTATAGTGTGGCAACCAACATTTAAAAAACTAATTGGCTTTCAGATTGTGAATTGATTCAGAGTGGTTACCAATTAATGAATTGATTTGTCAATCAATTTGTAGATGAGTATCATAAAGAGCTTTATAATCGAATCAATGCATGAATTGATTTACAATTTAATATGAATAGGTCATGAATCAATTACCTAATCAATTCAAGAAAATTCATAATCTTTGGTCAAAACATTTTTATCAAAACATTTCTTTATGAATCGATTCAAGTGCAGTTTCACAAGATTTTAGTATGAATTGATTCACATAGTGAAAAATAGTTTTTATAAAACTTGCACTTGTGAAAAAATCATTTGAAAACTTAGTTTGAAAAACATTTGATTTTAACTCATTCCATGTGATTTATTTCTACCTCAATATATTTGTTTTAAGAAACTTATTTGGATCAAATTGGATTAGAATACACTTACAAAATATCCTAATAAAAATAAAAGAATTACTTAATCTAATATGGATCTCTTGAATCACATACTTTGATACTGCAATCTATCAACAAATGTTAAACATATGAAATTGTTTTTCAACATCAAAACTAAAGAAATTATGATAGCAAAGCAATCTCTCTAGTAAGGCTAACAATTATAAGTATATAGATATAGAAGAATGATTATTATATAAGAAACGTAAGTTACAAATTGAATTTCCTTCTTTTATTGTTCTCAACTAATTGTGATTTCTTTTAATTTCCAAGTTTTATCTAATGCTAGTTTTTATTTTCATTCGTAAAATTAATTTTGAATTTAGGTAAAAACTCGACACTTTGTTTTTGCTTAGTAAAAAAAATGTTGTTGGATCGCTAGGATGTTAATACTTATTCTAATTGAGTTAATGTTGCCGCTATTCTGTAATAGTGAAAGATGTTTGAATTTAGGATGGGACTTTGGCATGATCTTACTCGGGAATTCAAAGGATCTTTGATCTTCTATGCCTGTCCTCACTTACATAATTGTTTAGCTAGGGAAAAACCATTCTATCTCTTACACTTCATGAATGACTTTCTTTAATCAAGTGTTAAACCACATCCTATGATCATGGTTCCAATGTTTAGGTACATGCTGAATTATACTAATAGCTTATTTGTAGTATCCATTAAGCATAACACCATGAATTAGAAATTCCTATTGGGTGTTGTGTAGGAAACTAAAAATCTAAGCTAAACGAATGGAAGTGTAAAAGGAAGAGTTGTAGGATCACATCCTTAGCAATCAATAAAGGGCTACATAGTTTATAGGTAGCACGGAGTTTCGAATGGTCACCTTATTTCTAATGGTAATTGAAGGAAAATTAGTTTTGTGAACTCTTATTCTAAAAGGAGAATGCATTCTCGTTGAAATTGATCTTTATGACAGAAGTTATTAAATGAATATGATTATATATTGTTTTACTCTTTTCTGAAGTAAAACCTATGTTTAATGTAATAAGAAATGTATACAAATTTAGTGTATCTTAATTTGGTTTTACATGAACCCTAAAATACCTACTTTCATATTTTTTATAAAGAGAACTTCCCGAGAAGGGGTAAAAATTGAAAAACTTATTTTTATTTGTTTAACAAGGTTTTGATTTATTACTTACCTTAAAATAGAGGAAGGTTATAATTATTTTAAATCTATTGATTTATTATCTACCAAATGATTACCTTAGTCTACTTGAAGACAAAAATTTAAATTTTAAGTTTTCTTTACATTAGCATATAGTGTCAAGGTTTTTATTGACTAGATTTCACAGTAATAGCATTTTTGACAAGTACAACTATGTGAACATGAAAATCCCATACTCTAGGCAAAATAAAGAGCAAATCAAAGGATAAATCTATGTGCTCAAGTGGAAGAGGTTATACCAGTTTTTGGTTGAAATGTAATTGTGGAAAAAAAAAATTGAATGAATTGGTTGTACCATTGATTTGGACAAGTAATGAGAAGTTATGACTCAGGGCATGTTAGTGTAATTGTGATTTTGGTGCTAGGAATGCATGGGTTATATAATGAAAATGAATAACCTATGGCTTTTGGGGAAAATGAGTTGTAAAGTTGCTTAATGCACGACACCAATTGATGATCTAAACTATAGTTAAGTGTAAACTAATGTTCAAAGAAGAGAATCGGAAATGATAAGTATAGTTTGTTTGATATATATATATATATATATATATATATTCTTCTTAGAGTATATAATGCAGAGAAAAATGTGTGACTGTTGGCAAATCTTAAAGTCCTTCAAATGTGATAAATAAGTATGGGTTTTGAATTTTAGCCATGGACTCAAATATGATTAACATGACTAAATATGGAAATTGGATGAGGAGGATTCAACATATGCAAGTTAATCATATTTTTAATTTTGAATTGATTGAAAGAATTATTATCGTCACTTTTGGATATTGTATTCTCTTTTTTTTTTCTCATTTTAATCATTTATATTTCAAACTTTAGTTCAAGATGCTTATAGAATTTGACAACGAATCCATTTGAAGGACTGAGAATTTGTAAAACCTAACATTTTATTGAATACCTATTTTAAATACTTCCTCTTGTAAAATTTCAAATATTTAAAAAGTTATAAGTATGAGATTCGTGAAATGCATCATGAAGAGGTTTTAGTGAATAATATTTTTTGATAAATTATACATTTGTAGTATATATTTGTAGCATTTGGATTTATTCAAATTATTTTAGTAATTGTTATAAAAAAAGAAACAAATTTAATTATTTTTGTTGAAGTGTTTGGATATATATATATATATATTACTATTTTGGAGCACTTAATACTTATATAACTTAATTTATTGCAATATCTAAGTTAGATTTTAGAGTTAATTGAAGCATACTTGAAACAGTTTTAAATTATTTTAGTTACATAAAGTGTTATGACACTCATTCTATTGACATTAAATTTAAGGGTAAATTATTAATATACATGGTTATTAGTGTAAATAATTATGGTGATCTAAATACATTTCTATATCAATTTTAATATCTATGTTTGCACTAATTTATTACACACCATGAATTCTTTTTTCTTTTTTTTTTTCCTTTGTTCAACTAAATTGAAAACAAGAGCATGAAGCCCTAACACCAATTCTTCGTTATTCACTTCTCTCCCTATCTCAACAGAACCTTTAATCTCAGCACAATCACCACCATCACCTTGCTCCACCATCGCCAATAAGTGCTGCTAAATCTAGTGTGCTCAAAGAGAACCATGAGATAGGTGGATGTCAAGCTGGAGTGGGCAAATTGGAACTCACTACTAGCTGATCATCATGACAAGCTTTCAACCTAAATTTTTCCATCACTAGAATTATTGGTTGTGCTGAGGTCTAAATATTTTTCATGGACGTCCCAAGTTCGACTTCAATTTTTGGGGATAATGGCTTTCAGTTTCGGTGAAAATAGGGCATTGATATTATTGTTGTGTGTTATGCAAATGGAGGCCATATTTGGCTAGATTTAAGCCCAGCCCAAAGCTGGAGCCCTCCAACCATGTTGTCATTAATGGTCATCGGTGGGTACACCATTTGCAATAGCTACCAATCGGATCCTCTATTCCTGAAATCCCCTCTTATCAGATTCTACCTCAACCCATCGTCACAGTCGATCTTCATAATAGTTTTGAGTGTTGTCACTGTTGGAAGTTGTCATCTACCCAGTTCCTCCACCGTCAAGCAGATGAGGATGAAATAGGTTATTAGGCTATCCTCTACTTGTCCAAGCAAGAAAGGGTTTGGCGCTGCTAGTTCAACTAGATCCGTTTTGGCCTCGATAGTAGTTGGGTAAATTCTCTTATGCTCTCTTCCTTCCTTTATTCCAAATTGGAGAAAAATTTTAATGGTTGGAGTCATTTTCTTAGGCTGTATGATTGAAGTTTTAAAAAAGAAAATTAGTTAATCTTGAGGCTAAAACAAAACATGGAAAATTATTAGAATAGTCGAAAGAGTAGTAATGAACTAAAGGAAGATAGGAGAGTGGCAAAATAGTTTCATTATGAGTCGAAATTTTAAAATAATGAAAAATTGTTTAATTGGTGTGCTGGAAACTCAAGAAGCTAGGTGTTGTGTGTATTTTTGAAACCACATAAATGGACTAGTAAAAGCTCAATGGACAAGCCCAGCTGATATGGGCCCAGCTTAACTGGAATTGAGATTATCGGAGCAAGGCATCAGGTAACCAAATGCAAGCTCAGATCACTGGTCAACAAAGGTCAAAGTGGCAACCTCAGGTCATTAAGGATGAGATCTAACTCCTAACTCGAAACCTGCTTTCCCAGCCATTAATTCAAAGAAATTTGTTCAATTGCCTATTTACTATAAATCCATTGTTGATCACTATGTAATCAATTGATGATTTATTTCCATTATGGAATAACATTGTAACACCATAGCCACTATAAAAAGGGGTTAAAATCATTGTAAAAACACATGAACAACAAATACTTAGCAAAAATACTAAGAAATAAGATATCCGTTGATGTAAACATTGCACTTACCTGAACCACATTAAAAACTCTTAGTGTCACCTTGTTCTTCCTCCCAATTTCTCTATCTTGTGATTTTACACTCTCTATTTGCAATTTGGGGTTCCAGACTTGGGTTAGCCAAATTCTCACATCAACATTTTGGGGTTAGAAGGAGGACCCTAAGCTGCATTCACTTCAATTTACCATCCAACCGTAATGGCTAGAGGAAGAAACACCAGGACTTCAAACGATGCCATTGACCAGCCTGAGGGTCATGTGGAACAACAATGGGATATGTTACCAGTTAGAGGTCCAATTCATCCTGTAGTAGGCACTTCCATTGTCCCCACCGTAGTTGCTGCTGCTGGTCTACCCCCATCGACCCCTCATCAGTCTACTGCGATTGTTCCGGGGACTAATGGAGTGCAAGCGTGGTGTTAGTGTCAGGATGCGCTAGAGAATTGATGTGTGTTTTTCATAAGCGCACAGTGTCATTATAGTAGACATGGCAAGTACGAGTCGGATCCCATAGGGATCTTGCTATCAACTACTAGAGTTTGCAATATAAGTTGTCTAAATCAATAAAGAGTATTAAAGATATTAAAGAAACTTAATGAAAGAGTAGCAATTAATTAATAAGCAAAGTTCAA
>JANHAO010028755.1:0-10533 GCA_026873985.1 Saraca asoca
ACAACAATACTCGACTAGGGACATTTTAAGAATAATAAATTATTCTAGGGATAATTATCATATTTATTTATATTACACAGATATATAAAAAATATAATAATTGAATTACCATTAAAACGTAATATAGTGTATGCAAACAAACAATCATCCCATGATTGGCTTCTAGGGCATACACCAACACTTTCATCTTCCAAGGCTAAATCTCGTAGGCGTTTGGTCCGATCAAGCTTCCGAATCTTCCAACTAGCATTAGACAGCCTTCCTCTTTGGCGTGGACTTCCGATTGGGCCAGTTTGTTTGAGCTGGATACGGAGGTGACCGTTCGGCTTCCTCCTCTTGCCGCTACATTTTAAGTTACTTCCAAAGGTTGGTACAGCTTCCTTTCACTTTTATTATGATGCTTAAGCTCACTACTAGCTAGATCTGGGATTGCATGTTCGGTTGGTTGCAAGAAATTTTTTTGAAATTTTGGATGATTTTGCCCCTGGCTGGCCAAACATTCCTTCAATTTTAAGTTAGGTACGAGCATATTTATGATTCTAATTTTGTATGTTGGTGATATTTTTCTTGAAAATAACGTTATGAGCCTTGTGATTGAGACAAAAATGATATTGTTTACATATTTTATATATGAAGGATTGTAGTGATGCCATTTTTTATGTTGGGCATATAGTTCCATTGTGATAGATGTTGGAGTCTTCTTGTCTTGTCTCAAAGATTTATGTTAAAAGGTGCTCAGGTAGTTCAATACGTTTTATGTGCTTTAAAAGTATTGTACCCTTCCAAAAGGTTGAAATTATTTCTAAAGCTAGTGTCCTCAAAATAATGTAGAGATCTAATATACAAAGTAGGTCTTATATGCTTTTGTTGTCTAATAGCTTGTTATATGCTTAAATATGTACACATCTTGATGTTGCTTGTGTTTAATGTACTTGGGAGATACTTGATTGATTTTGGTTAGAAATACTGGATTACTGTAAAGAAAGTAATGACATACCTATAAGGTATAAAGAATTCTATGCTGACCTATTGCCAATTTGGTGATTTAATTATTGTAGGCTATCTTGACTATAATTTTATGAATTATCCAAATGATAGAAAGTTGATATTTGAATACATGTTTATAATAATAGGAGGAGTTGTACCATGGAAACTATCAAGCAGTTAATTATAACAGCCTCTACTATGGAGGCAGAGTGTTTCACATGTTGCAAAACCACTTATAAGGTTATTTTGTTAAGGAATATGATATTTGGATTTAAAGTTGTAAAGAATATTTCTAAGACCTTAACCATATATTATGATAATGCTACGATAGTGAACTTTTCTCAAAATAATAAAAGTACTATCTGTACAAAGTATTTTGATATTATCAATTTATCAGAGAGAAGAGACACAAGTATTATACATGTTGCCATGAATTGTATACTTCTGGATCCACTAACCAAAGGCTTAGGTGTAAAATTGTTCTCAAACAAATGACTAGAATGAGCTCGACTAAATCTTTTGGTACTTAGGGTTAGTTGCAGTTTCATGTTTCATATTGAAACAATGAATTAGTATTATTGTTATGTTGAGATTAATGAAATGTTAATGACATTGTCATATGTTTCATATATATATATATATATATATGTGTGTGTATATATGATGTTAATTGTACACATTTGTTTATGGCATATCGATGGAAACATTTGGGCCATGTTTCATAGTTGTATTGAGATTTATTAATTCTTATTTTATCATCTTGGGCAGTCACATGGATCATTTTGTACAGATGTATATAAAATTATATTTTGACATGTATGTCTTGTTACTCACATATTCTACATTTTGTTCTTTGGTCATTAGAATATAAATATTCAAGACGTGTATGATATTTACATTCTTATTGAATAAGATGATATGCATTATTGGGTACTTATGTTGGACCTATTGTTGTAATGGTGTCATAATCGTTGTTGGTATTCATTATTATAGCCACTTATTGTAATCCAATTTGCTATTTATTAAACTATATTGTCCAAGTGAGAGATTGTTAGAATTTCCTATATTAGACTACCATAATTGAATATTATGTTTAAATTAAATTATTATAACGCCATAATAATATTGTAACATAGGCCAATTAAAGTATGATCATATTATTAGACCTAAGTTGACATGTAGACCCATAGTAGATTTTATTGGTGTGAGCCTTATAATTAGGTCAATGATAATAGGTCAATTGGCTCAGTAGGATTACAACAAGGCAGGTTCCTACTTATACCCTAAACAAAGTTATACCAACCCATTAAGGATACTGATAGTTTACTCTCCCTTTCTTTGCTAGTGATGTGAGGGGTGCATCTAATTATAAAGCTTCGCATTGATGGATTCAAATTCAATATTAGGTATGCATATTATTGGTGAATTATTTATTTTGTACAAATTTAGATGATTTGTGACATGAGTAAAAGATCTAGTTATTAGCTAAATTCTTTATCCGATTCTATCATAAACAAATTAATCTATCTATATAAATATATAAAAGAGAAATCATTAATGTCTTATTGGGATATATGGCAGTTAGGGGTGGAAATGAGCCAGGTCAGGCCAAGCCAAGCTTTGTCTTAAATAGGCTAGGTCTATATTACAAAATGATGGCCTAAGCCTGACTTATTAGCCTATATAAGACCTTATTTCAAGCTCAGCTTGGCCATTTTAAAAAGTATGGCCTGACCTATTAGCATATTTAAAGGCATACATTCAGGCCTAAATAGGCCAAAGGGCCAAGGCTTAAAAAGCCTCAAACAAGCTAATGGCCTATATAAGCCTATATATGCATAACATGTATCTAATATTATAAAAATTATTCCAAAAAATCACGTAAAAACCTATTAACAAAACAAAGAAATAAATTCAAATACTCATAAGTTAGAATACAAAATTACAAATTCAACTATCCAATATCCAATTACAAATTCTAACAACATTAAGTTTCAATAACATCACAAAAAAATATAGACTTAGTAGGTTTTTGTATATATTAAATATTATATAATTGATTTTAATCTTAAAAAAATTGTAAATAGGTTGGCCTAATAATGAGTCAGGCATTGAAAAAGTTGGCTTGACCTCTTAATTAAACAGACATACTTATTAACCTTGGCCTGACTTATTTAACTAAATAAGATAGGCCCAAATTAAGTCAGACCATAGGCTCCCGACAAGCGGCTTGGCTCATTTGCACCCCTAATGACAGTTTTTCATAAAAAAATTTCCTTTCAAAACTTATTTCTTCACATTTTTATATTTAAAATATTATAATAATTCTAAAATAGAAAATTCAGCAATAAAATTTTATTTTATATTAAAAAAGGTTGAAGATTTTTTAAAGTAGCATTATATTATTGTAATTTATATTATGAGTAAATCAATGAGACATGCACCATATTTTTTTTCTTATAATAATTGATATAATATTATATAATTGTAATTTATATAAAAATTTAATATGATCAAATATGTTTTTAAATGAAATATTATATTGTTACAATTTGAAATAATTTATTTTCTCATATTATATCTTTTTAATGTTATATTTGAAAAAGGTTATGATTTTTTATTTAATAATATTATATTATTATAATTTATATCATTATTGAAAATAATATTATTCAATTCAAATAAACTACTTTTTCAAATGTAAACAGATCGTGATGTTTTAAATAACATATTATTTAATGATATTTTATATTTAAAATACCATCATAATTATAAAATATAAAACTTAGTAATAAAATTTTATTTTATTTTACTTTAAAAAAAAGTTTAAGATTTTTCAAGGGAAAATTATATTTTTTAATTTATATTATAAGCATATCAATGAGATGTACCCCTTATTTTCTTATTATAATCATTAATTTGCTCATATTATAATAAAAAATATTTTTATAATAACATTATATTTCTACAATTTTGATAAAAATTTAATATATGTTTGATTTTAAATATGAAATAAAATTTTATTACTTAGTTTCCTATTTTAGAATTATAATTATATTCAAATCTAAAATATGACTAAATATATTCTTAACATAGACAATGAGATATACCTCATATTTTTTTTATTATAATCATTGATATATAAAAAATCAATATAATCAAATATGTTTTTAAATGAACTATTATATTATTGCAATTTATAATTATTGATTTGATCTTATTATATGTTTCTGAACATAATATTATTAAAAGTTTAAGATTTTTAATTTGGTAATATTATATTATTATAATTTATATCTTTATTAAAATAAATATTCTTTGATTTGGATAGACTTCTGTTGACGTCGGATTTTGGTATTAAGCTAAACTCCGGCCAACGGGGGGATTCTTTGGGATCTTTGACCTTTGGTTGGTTCAAACATGGCAAAACAGCAAAATAAACAAAGATGAAGGGAAGAGCAGGGAAGAAGATATAAGGTTTTTAACATCGTTCAGCCAAATCCGGGTATCACCGGACCTTACGTCCATGGTAGCGTGTTATTGGGATCGTGTTTCTATAAAGTTGCAGTATTCAGTCTTTGTTTTAGTAGAGTTTCGGTATGGATCGTCTCTCCTCCTTCTCACAGGAGGCTCTCTCATCATATTTATAGAGGAAATGAGGTTACAATAGTAATTATATGTGCAGTAAATATGCTACATCAATATTTAATGTATAAGACAGAATATACAGACTAAATCTCCTTTTTCAGCTACTACAAATTGTCTTCTGTATGTGGACCCCATTTCTCTGTTGGGGCAGGGTATGACTTAGTTTTCTGTTTGGCGAGCCCCGTGTCGCTAGTCGCACTTTGTTGACCGGATCACACAATTCGGGGTCATGCACATTATCAAGAAGGAGATGTTGAACTCGCTCTATCGGGCACGAGTTCGAGCCGAGGGGTTGCACTCGCGATGTAAATTGAAGGCATAGCGATCCGGATAGTTCTTCGATCGGTCATTTTGTTGCTCTTGGGCTTCTCGCGTGTCCTTCCAGGATGAACCGATTTTCATATATAACAACTTTCTTTTTAAATTTGTGAAAATTCTATGATATTTTAAATCATGTACTTTTCTATCATATTTTATATTTAAAATATAATCATAAACTAAAATATGAAAATTAATAATAAAATTTTATTTTATATTTAAAAAAGTTTAAGATTCTTTAAAATAATATTATATTATTACAATTTATATTATGAAGAAATCAATGGGATATATCTTTTTTTTGTGTTATAGTGATTGATTTTCTTATATTATATTTTGTTGACAATCAATTTTGGTAATCAGTTAACTGAGGGTTCAGGAACCCAAACTGCTTCTAAAGACTATGAAAGTATGAAGAAAATGTAAAGAGCAAGAAGAAGAGGAATGAAGTGAACGTAGTTTTTCACGTGATTTGGCTAAAGTCAATATGGCCCCTACGTCCACAGTTGCTGTATTTGCTATAAGCAGTTATTTCACTATTCAATTTGGCAAAGTTACAACATTCTCAATTTTTTTGGTAGTTTTGCAGGGTTTCTACATGTAATTTTCTTACCTCCTGTTATAATGGCCTCCCATCCTATTTATAAGAACAGGAAAAGTTACAAGTTATAATTTAACATTATAAAACTATGATTACAATTACATCAAGCAATAAATGTTAGGCACCGGATAATAAATACAAGGTAAATCATTGTCAATATTTGGAGGCTGATTTGCTAGTTGAAGTGTGTTTCAGACTGTCAAGTAGACATTAGCTATGTCCAATTATCTCGGGGGGAGCTCGCTGTGACCTTGAACTAATGAGGGCTTCAAGCTCACATTGGGCAACCTGCTAGCTAGCTTCTGTGATCTCGCTTTAGATTGGACTGTCCCTCTTATCTTGGTCTGGTTCGTTTGGCCTTCGCGGCTCATTTCACTTAGTCCCAAAAATTGTCCATAACACTGGCCCCCCAACTCTTAGTTCGATTTGCAAGCTGGGAGTTATATTTTGCAGGCAGGGTTCCCCTGTTTATAGTCTACGATGCTACCAAGTCCTTCGCTTGTAGTTTGTCGTACAGTCAAAGCCTTCATTCATAGTCTACTATGTTGTCATGTTAGGCTTCAATATTTCATTTCATCTGCTTGTTGGCCATATCTCCTACTGTGCATGTTTTATAGTTGTTGGCATGGTAGCCTTGTTTTTTTTTTTTTTTTTCTGATCTGTTCAATCAAGAACAGTTGGATATCTTCTGGACTCTTCGATAGAGTCAGATTAGTCTATATATAAGGTGTGAGAAACCACTCTTCTTCCTTTATAGAGAAAACCTAATGGGTATCTTAGACGAGCCCCCCATGTTCATGGTGGTATGAACCCTTGGTGGAGTTTTAAATGGTGTATACAACCTACTGAGAGAATTCTTATTTGAGGATCTTGGGAAGTTTTGTTATTAGAAGCTTCCATGAACAATTCCTTTTTAAGGATCTCAAGAAGCTTTGTTACCTTCCTCCACAATCTCCTCATGGTTAAGCAGATTAAGGTAGCTCTTCACCTCTATTCTTTGGTTTCCTTGTGCGGCAAGACAATCCAGTCGATTTCTAAGTGTTAGGAGCTACAAGGCTAAGGGAGGAACTCTAGGCTTAGGAGGAAGACAGGAAAGAGGAGCTGGGGTGTTCTGGCTTGCTTTTAGGTTATAGCTTCTAAAAGGCTAATTCCTCTTGCTTATTATAGCTGTAGGCTTATCCCGGTCTTTGTGCTTCAAATTCTCTTGTACAAATTCACCTCATTGAAGAGGTTTTTTAATGAAACTTTGCGAATCATTCTTGTTTCCTCAGTCACATCTTGTTGCGTGTTTAATATATGGTAGAGGATTACACATATACTCCTATGCATTATGTTTAAATGAATACGGGTCAAATAACCAACCGATTGGTTCATTTCAATCTGACAATGAAATCGAGTACCAAAGTGCTTCAACTAGAAGTAAGCCTTTTGATCACCTAAGCATTGTGAGTAGTGAATTGCATGAGAGTTGCATTTTGATAAACTGAATGCTCAAATGGCACTTTAACTAGTTCGAGCTCACAAATGGTTAGATATGCTTGTATTGATGCGAGGTTGAGTGTGCAGTAGGTGATTGGGTGCACTTGAACCGGCGAGATTATGTGCTCGATGGGTGATTAGGTGTGTCCAAGTCAAGACAAGTGCACAACGAGTGATTTGGTGTGCTCAAACTAGCACGAGGTCGCAATGGGCAATTAGGTGCACCCGAGTTGTCAGTAGGCGATTAGGTGCGCCTGAGCTAAAGTGAGCTTGAGTGCACAGTGGGCAATTAGGTGTACACATACTAGCACGAGGTCATGAGGGTGATTAGGTACACCTAAGCTAAAGTGAGGTCGAGTACACAGTAGGTGATTAGGTGCACATGTACTGGCACGAGGTCGTGAGAGCGATTGGGTGTGCCTGAGCTGAAGTGAGGTTGAATGCATAGTGGGCGATTAGGTGTGCATGCACTGGCACGAGGTCATGAAGGGGATTAGGTGTGCCCGAGCTAAAGTGAGGTTGAATGCATAGTGGGCAACTAGGTGCACACGCATTGGCACGAGGTTACGAGGGCGATTAGATGTGCTTGAGCTATCAGTAGATGATTAGATGCTCCTGAGCTGAAGTAAGGTCGAATGCAAAGTGGGTGATTAGGTGCACAGGCACTAGCACGAGGTCACGAGAGCGATTTGGTGTGCCCGAGCTATTAGTAGGGCATTAGGTGCACCTAAGCCAAAGTGAGGTCAAATACGTAGTGGGAGATTAGGTGCGCACGCACTGGCACAAGGCCACGTGGGTGATTAGGTCCGCCTGAGCTGTCAAGGTGATTAGGTGCACTTGAGCTGAAGCAAGGAATCGATTGCATGGAAGCTACGAGTATTAGGTCATATGGAAGATGTGTATGATAGGTTGCATGGAAGCTACGAATGATAGATCGCATGGAAACTACAAAGGATAGGTCACATGGAAGCTATGAAGGATAGGCAAGTCACAGAACGACCAGAACTGTAGCTCGTAGGTTGCGATTTGTGATCTAGCAGGTAGTTTGATGCTTGTTTTATACATGACTCTTTGATTTCTATGGGTAGTATAATGATTACTGTCTTTAGCAAACATTTCTGACTTTAATACTGGCATGCGCTGAGCTGTTGGATCATGGGTTATTCAAAGATCTTTCAGATTTAATGGCTAGACTGTGTGTAATAAAAGCCAGGAAACTCTTTTCCCCCTTTCATCTATCATTTGAAGTTTGACATATATAAACTCTTCCTCTCCACCTTCTCTATGGGTTCTGCGACCATTCGCTACCATCCACCACTTTCAGCTTCGTTCCAATTTTTCAAGTCCATCAGGTCAAGTTCTGGTTGCCAAGAGTGGATTCTATTTACACTTTGGACTTTTTTCTCCATTTAGCATGGTAAGCTTCTATCCCTGGCTTGTTATTTCTAGGTTTTGGTTTTGGTTTTGAGGTCCTTATGAGTTTATTTGTTTGTTATTGATAAAAAACTAGAATGCTGGCTGAATAATTTTCACATTTTTCTTTTAGTTACGTCTGGTTTGTTTGGCAGTAGATGTTAGGGTTTTTTGTGGTGGTTGAGTTTGCAACTAGTTTTCCGGGCTTTATCAGCCCAATAGTTGAAAACCCCCTTATATTTTGAGTTTGGGTCTCAATGACTTGAGGTGGTCATGACCTTCTTTTTAAGATAGGTTAGGGATCGATTTGTCTTTAGTGACCTAATCATTTATTTCTTCTTTTTATGTAGATATCTCTACCTCATAGATGCCACCATCACCTAATAGTCAATGAAGATACTGAGTCTGAAGAGAGTAGGGAGATGCTTCGTGTCATTAGGGGTATGACCTCTCTGGACCTCTCTGAGTGGTGAGGTCACAAGTGAGTTCGCAACTTGCTCCGGACCAGAGGGGTCCACAGTTCACTCCCCTTTCATACGTCACCCTTCCAGCATCAAATTCAGAGAGCTCAGAAAGATTGCTAAGGCATACTTTTTTCCAAAAGGTTGTCATGTTTTAGCACTATCCAATAATGATCTTGTTGCTCACCCTCCCCAGAAATTCATAGCTATCAATGTCCAACACCTCAATGCAGGTCTTAGGTTCCCAGTCCCCTTTTACATAATTGATTTTCTAAATGAGTTAAAACTCTCTCCTTTCTAGCTAACTCCCAATGCATACACCACCCTGACTTCTTTAGTGCTAGTTCATCTCGAAAATAACCTTCCACCCCCTTTAGCTAAGGTCCTTTGCCACCTCTATAGTATTAAGAGCATTGGATAGTGAGAAGGGATCTATTACCTTTTGGCCCATCCTTCTAAATACAAGAAGATTTTACCTTAAGGGGACGCCAAAGGAAAGTCCAACGCAGGTCATTATAAGACTCATTGATTTTATATTTCTTGCCCATCCTTGCATCATCTTCAAAATTTTTCATTCATTTTGAATCCAAGTAAACGAGCTAGGAGGACACAGGCTGATCTTATCTTTTATTTTGTTTCAAGTCTGAATTTTTACTATGTTTTTTTGTAGATGGAGCAAGGAAAGAAAGGCTAGAGTTGAGTGTGGAGGAGATTGAGGTGCTTGATCAGTTTGTTGTCTCTGATGATTTGTGGAATGACTTGATATCTGACAAAGAGCATTTGTGGGCTTAAGGGCTTTCTCCTAACCTTGGTACTAAGCTTCTCAATAGCTCATGAGACATTAGAGCTCATGGAGTAAGGGAGGTCACTCCAGCCGATTTTAGTGAGTGAAGTGACATAGGGAGAGTTAATTTAATCAGACCTCCTCCCTCAGCTAGGTCAAGGGATGTTGTCACTCTAGCATCTACTCAAGTTGGTCTTCTTTCCTCCTCAACGGTTATAGAGGGGACTTTATTGGCACCAATTCCTATTTCACAATTGGGACCAAATGAGGTTGAGAGGGTGCCACCAAGGTCTCCTGATCGTGAAAAAGGGTCTTTAGCCGAGCCCCTCCTAAAAAATAAAGGACTAGCAAGGGGAAGGAGATCACTGTCAGCCTAAAGGAATCTGAGGACATGTAGGGGAACATGTTTAAAGGCCTAAGTCCAAATACCCTGGCATTCTATGATGTTCTTTACAAGAATGTGGATCGGATTCTGGGGACCTACACAAAATCGTTGGAGCATGAAGAGATACACGGAAGTGCCGTACTGAGCATTCTATCTCGCCACTATTTGCTGGTCAGTACCATTCTTCCCTGATTTTCTCATTCTTTAGCAGGTGATTAATCGTGCGTGTTGAGGCGGATCAAATTAGAAATTTATAAACTAAAGCTACCTAACTAACTTATAGCATAGGCAACCCAGGTCAAGCCCAAGGACCATGTTAGGATAATTTTATTAATGATATTATGAGCTAAATTGGGGGGGGGGAAGGGTTGACAGAATTAAAACTAAGCTAAACTACACTAAAAACTACCTAAAACATACAAACAAAAACTACCAGCTACAACACAAACCAACCAGC